>JANSTS010015229.1:0-34995 GCA_026546915.1 Sylvicola fuscatus
TATACAAATTATATATTAGAAGCAAAATGAAGAAGAGGAAAATGGGGAGAGAGAGAGAGAGAAAAGAAAAAGTGAAAAGCCAAAAGGAAAGAATAAGAAGCACGCAAAACCGTTATATTATGATATAATCACGTGAGAAGACGCCTGGTGGAACGGGGAAGCGCTGAAAATAAAATCCGAACAAAAAAGCTAAGAAGAAGAAGAACTGAAGGCAGTAGATGTAAAAATCCTGCTGCTGGTTATTTTTGATTTGACCTTACTTTTCTTAATGGAGTAATTCCCGCCGCATTCTCTATGGTCTACGTAGGCCATAAGGAAGACGTGGAATCTACTCATGTACATGTATACAAATCGAAGACGCGACTAGAGGCTGATACAACAACAACAACAACGCCGACGCGGGCGGACTTTAAACCAGCGTCGTCAATTCGGTTTTAATCGGAATTATTGAAGATGTTCAGGGCAATTTAGGTTAGGCGGCCAAATCTTTAGGTGGTATATTGAGATCCGTATCCACAATGTACTTAGTGTTTTTGGTTTTCACTCAACAATGCACTCAACAATTTCGAATTGCCCGTTTTTTGGTTGCAGCTTCTCCATGGCACCCCCAAACCACCCACCTGAATGATTACAACAACAAAAATGTTTTCTACCATTTTGTTGTTGCTGTTTTGCTGATCCGTCTATTTGTTCCTTCATTGTTTTTTTTTTTTTTTCTGTTTGTTCTGAAGATCGTATTTATCCACAAAAATCCATAAATACACAAACAATTAATATAATATATTGATTAGAAAATATGCCCAAAATGACAATCAATTGGTATAAAACGTCCTCAAAAAAGTTGCCAACAAATTGGAATTTAACCACCCCAAAAATGAAATAAACAACATTCAAAGCCAAAAAAAAAAAAATAATAGAGAATAAACATCAAACAAACAAACAAACAAAACAACAAATCAATAAAATAAGATTTAAACAAATCAAATATATTATAAATTAAAAAAAAAACAAAAAAAAAAAACAAATAAATGAACAAGAAATATGGCTGATCGTAGTCGCCGTCGAACATCACGTACAGTCAGAAAAGCCTTGGTGCCTGATGTGCCATCGGACGCCATCGGTACTGTTGAAACGGACATGGGTAAAAAATCAGTGCGCGACAAAGACGCGAAAAAGGCCAAACGCGGCCCAGTGAAAGAACGATGGCTGTTGACGCGCAAAACATGGAAGTACATGACGGACGCCGGCCGTCGCATGATACCGGACGGCGCACACAATCGTGTCGAGGATCTGCCCAAGATCGAGGAGTACTTTCAGCAGGTGTGTCGCGAGGAGCCGCGCTTCCTTGTGTGGCGACGCAAGTGCTCCTATCCGGGCGCCATGGGTACGTCGCGACGCAAACGCCGGCTGCGCTTTCTGCAGGGACCGCACAAGTCGTCCTCATCCGCCGACGAGGCGGACGACGATCGCATGAGTCGTGACGAGATCCATCGACAGCAGATCATCATTGATATGCTGCAAAAGTATTTAAATATTAAGGAGACCGACGCTGCTGGCAGTGGTGGTGTGTCCAAGTCGAACAGTGGCAGTTTGAGTAATGAGACGGCGACACCACAGACTGGGGAGCAGCTGGGCTATATGAGGCGCAGTGAATACGAGATGGAGCCAGATGATGATGGCGGTATCACGTATAAGATTGGTGGATCTCAAAGCTATCAGGAGGCAAGAAGTGGCCGTCGGATGGGGGAACAGTCGAAGGGGATGCGCCAACAGTCACCGGGACAATCGGTCAGGCAGTTGCAGCAACAGCCTCAACCCTCGTCACAGCATCAGCTGCACAAGGAGCAGAAGGAACAGCGTCAGTCGCAGCAACAGCAACGACTGACTTCCATTAGTATGTCGTCAGCGATGACTGTCACTACGCAATCGGGCAATTCACAGACCACCTCCAGCAGTTCCACGTCCACAGCACTGACGGGATGGTCAGCGCCACAGTATGACACCAGTTTGCATACGGCCCTGCTGCTGGAACATCTGAAAACCTATTCACAGCGATCGCGGAATCCGCCGCTCAGTTTTGATCGTTTCACACCAGACACGCTCAAGGATAAGAAGCTGCTGCGCGGCATCTACGATGAGCTGAAGCAGCATCAACTTGACCGAATACTCCGCCGGACCAGTTCAAGAGCCTCGCTCAATATACCATCCACCACATCGTCCCTGTACTTTTGGCACAAGGAATCTGGCCAGGGAGCGGCGCCATTCACCACGATCACCACCACCGCCAAAACAACGTCAATGCGACGCGACAGTGCCGACGGTGGTGCCATCTCGCCATTCGACGGTGTCAAACTGAGATCGTACAAGGGCGGCGGAAGTAGTGGCGGCGGCAGCACCGTGTGCAGTGATCAGGAGCTGGAAGGGGACATGCACAGTCTGCAGATATCGCCGCCACCAGTGCCACTGATCAAGGTGAAGTCCACACGATTGCTGGGCAAACAGCTGTTCGACTATGGCATACAGACGGAGCCGCTGCCAGTTAGTGTTCTGCGCGAATTGGGCGCCGCCTACAAGCGCAAATGTGACGAGGAGGAGGCCGAGGAGCAGGCGAACGCCCAACACCAGCAGGGCCAACAGGGCCAGCAGCAGCCACAGTCGCCGGGCGGTCCAAATTCCAAGCATTCCAGACGGAAAAGCAGTATTGACAATGAGGATGTGTCGCAGTCCGTCAGCGACACCATCAAGCGGTATTTACGGATGGCGCGCAAGAAGAGCGTCAACGATGACCAGGCGAATCGCTTTAAGCGTGTCAACTATGACCACACGTTGCGCAACATCAAGGCCAAGGGCGAGATAACAATGCCCGGCGACGATGACGGCCTGTCAAAGGGCTCGCAAACGGACGACGCCTGGATACGACTGGTGCTGTCCAGCGCCATGGTGATTGAGCATCTGGCGGCAGCACTGCCGTACGACGCCATCGCCATGGAGCCGGTGCCGCATTACAAGCCGCACACCGTCAAATCGTCATCAACATCGCCCACCAATTCCAATTCACCGTCACCATCGCCGTCTGGACTGTTTCACAGCAGTACACAGTTTCTGTCCAATTTATTATGGCATAGCCATGGCAGTGATAAAAGTAGATGCTCCCCACAATTTCAATTAACTGAATTTCCCCAAAAAAATTTCCCTGTTTTCTAATTGAGGTGTTTTTCTTTATCGTTTTTCTCTATCGTTTAGCGACGGTCATATCCGGCGCAATGCAGAAGTCCAAGTCCTCCTCGAATGTCGGCCAATTTGTCTCCAAGAAAATCTTCAAATCACGCTCCAAGGGACATCAGGTGGTGCCATTGGTATCGCAGCCGCTGCAGCCGCGTATCCAGGCGACGCCACAATGGACACCACAGGTACAGGCTCCACAAGACAATTGAGATTCTATTTGGCCATGCCAGTTTGACTGACCATTTTCCATTAAATAGGGTAATTGTATCTGGACATCGGCATCTGGTCGTCGCATCGAGATAACCAAAAGCATCCTGCAGGACTTGACGGAAGTGGAGCACACCATCCTGAAAAATATTGCCATTGATACGCTGACATCCTTGAATATTGGCATTAATCATGAGATATTTGAAGGTATGATAGAGATAACAATTAATTTGCCTCCACTATTGATCATCTCGTCCATAGAAACCCCGCCGGTCGTTGTGCCAAAGCCGAAGCGACGTGTGCCGCTCATCAAGCGCAAGGCGCTTACAACCGGCTTCTTTGACACTGGCAAGAATAAGGTGGACCCGAAAGCGTACAAGTCAGCCACCGGTGGTATCGTCTTCGGAATACCCCTTGACAAGTGTATCGCCAATGATTACATGAGTAACAAGGGGGCGCACTATGTAGTCGATTCCGGAAGAAGCTCTCGCAACTCACTCTGCTCCTTGGCGACAGAAAAGCACAAGGATAACACTGTAACAGCTAACCAATATCCTCGCCAGTTCGGTATTAAAACGGTTTCGTGTTCTCCCTCCTCTCCACAGTTGGGTTCGTGCGAGAGCCTCTCATCTCGAAGCTGCGAAGGCACCTACACTCATCCCAATGAGGCGTCGCTCTACCCATGTGATATTGATAGTCAGGACGAGGAGGACACATTACATCCAGAGCGCACACATCGCGTTCCAGCCATTGTTTCGATGTGCGCCAAGCATTTGGAGGAGCACGGTCTTAAGACTGTCGGCATTTTTAGAGTTAGTGTGTCATTGAAGCGGATCAGACAGGTACATGTGACATTCCAACTACTAACCAATCCATTTGCCAATTAACTGAGTGCCGTTCACCAACATCCATCCATCAACGTCCACGGCCTAATCCGCCAATTGTCTCTTTCCGGTCGGCAGCTGCGCGAGGAGTTCGACAGGGGCGGCGATGTGTCATTCGACGGCATCAGTCCACACGACACGGCGTCTTTGCTGAAGGAGTACCTGCGCGAGTTACCTGAGCCGTTGCTGTGTCGCCATCTTTACGTTCCATTTATACTCACCCAGAGTAGTACTGATCGTTCTTTTGGCTTCTAACGCTCTAGCTGCACAGATATTGCCATAAACCGAATAATAGAATTTTTTTACTCCGACACAGATATTAGAAATCGCCGGCTCCAAGTAGAAACGCTGGCGCTCCTAGTTCGTACACTGCCGCCGGCCAATCGCGACACACTTTACGTGGTGCTGCGCGTACTGGCGGCCGTCTCCAAATTTAGCAAGGACCATATGGTGGAGGCGTTACTGGTGCCCGGCAATCGTATGGACAGCAACAACTTGGCGACTGTGATAGCGCCCAACATTCTGAATAACTTTGTGCCGGGCCAGAAGGCCACCGAAGTGGAGGTGGCCGATCGTCTAGACGTCATCAATGTGGTGCGCACACTCATCGACCACTATGAGGAGATATTCGATGTGCCAGCTGAACATCTGGACGAGGTGTACATCAACATGATGGACTCGCATCCGGCGCATTTCAATTTCTTGTGCGATAGACGCGATTACACGATTAGGCCGCCAATGTTGGTTTTTTTTTGTTTTTGTTGGACCACAAAACGTCAAATTGATTAATTCTGATTTTGCAGGGATGATAATGATAGCGAGGGATCCTTTAAAGTGGTGACTAAAGTGATTCCAAGGCGAGATGATCAGAGTGCTACGGCCGAGGGCATGGGGCCGCACAGAGTGTACTCGCGGGAAGATGTGATGCATGAGCACGCCGGCAAGGGAGGTCACAATGGAGCCGAGAACAGGTAGCTATGACCTTGAATGTATATGTAATCCATCCACTAACATTTGTGTGAATCGCACAGGAGGGAACGTTCGTCCCGAATGAAGTACGTCGAAAGTGAGGATGAAACGGCGAGACGGCGACGACGAGACAAGTCAGCGCATGATTCGCTGTCGTTTATGATATCGGACAAGACGCCGTCGCAGATCGGTAAGTCAAGTCGTGTTTGACCTTGATATTCAGTAGGTGATTTTTGTTTTTGTTTTTTTTTTCGTTTGTTTTAGCTTCCAAAGCTCGAAGCTCATCGATTGATTCACTTGCGTCGGTGACCAATTCAACTCGTCATCAGCTGGAGCGAACAGCCCTGCAACAGTTTCAGCAGCAACACCAACGGCCCAAGCCGACGACATCAGCCCGACGCCTGTCGCACGGCGGCAGTGTGCTGACGGCCAGTCTCATGATACCAGTGCACACGGTGCAGACGGCCAACGCCCACAAAGATGGTACACACTTGGATCTTGGAGCTGACATTCCTGGAATACCGTTTATTGAGGATGGTAGTTATGGAGGGGATCCGATAGACATTCGGTCTTCTGAGGCAAGTGGTAAGCGAGTGCGAGTGCGATGATTTTCTTGAAATGTGTTTTTTTTTGTACTTCACATCTTTTAAACGGTCAACTTATCGACAATTATATATTCTACATTATTGTGGGCCTTAATGAGACTTATTACTTTACTGAATACCTCAAGATAACACGAACACTCCTTCAAGACAAAAATTGCATTTTTCTATTAGTCGGATCAGTATCGTTCATCCTATGACACAAAAGGGAGTAGAATATATGTATATATGAAATCGTGCGTCGGCCCTCCCTGCCGCGGTTTTTTTTTTGTTTTTGGTTTTTCACTGTTTCTTTGAAGTGATTTGATTTCTTTACTTGCCCAACGAACATCACCAAAAATCGTCTTGATGCTAAATCTTTCTTGTTTTAGGCGTCCACGCTTACCGAAAGAGTCTTGACAATTCGCAGACAGCGCCAGCTATAAAGTCATCCTTGCGTACTCATCGCAAATCATTGGACTCGCACTATGACACATCGTACGACGATTCAAATCCAGTGTCAACTATAAATCTCATCCCGATCTACTATGAGGATGGTAGCGTGTTGAATACCAAGGCCCAAACATCGTCCGGCAGTCGATCGTCTGCCATGTCGGATCAGGTAAGCCAAGTCTCTCATAAACATCAAACTATACAACTGTACTTAAACTTGTATTTTAAGGACATTTAAGTACAATTATTTGGACCATATTATCGGCTTAAGTACAGATATTTGCCCCAAATCCCATTCAAACACAGTCAGACCAACAGATTAACTAATCGGCTACGGCCATCTCTTCCACCCTCCCCCACCCCCCACCCCCCCCCCCTACCCCCCCACACACAGAAATCATTGTCCATGTTTTCGCAGATGAAGAAACTGTCAAAGACACATGCAGTGCCCACCTCGCTCGGCCTCAAGCTGGTCAAGACCGACAAACTGAGCGGAATCTTGCCATCACATTCCGAACCGAAGATATCGCCCAGCATCACGAACATCGGCGGCGCTGTCATGCGCTCCAAAACCGCCGACTTTGAGCGTATTCTACTGCAAAACAAGAAATACAAAAACAATAGCGGCGACTCCACATATCCGATAGCCGTCGACGCGTCAGTGGACACGTCGTCGACGGATGCGGCCGCTGCCGGCGACACCATCACCGCCTCGATTGGCGTACGCGAAAGGGCACGCCCAACGACGGCGACGCCACACGAAATGGCGGGTCAGAGTCGCGGACGCAGCAGCAGTCGCAGCAGCGTGTCGGCCTCAACTGGGGCCATCAGCAAGACCAGCAGGACCAGCAGCAGCGGTGGCAGCAGTAACAGCGGCGATCCGGCTAAAAGACATGGCCCAATCTACAAACGACAGGAAATCATTTCAAGTGTTCACAATAAATCAAAGTAGGGAGGGTGATTGATTTATGTAATTTATTGTTGGGAAGGATCAAGAAAAGTATGGAGGGGTTGACACAAAAATTAAGGAAAACAATTATTGATGGGGTAGGAGAGTTGAAGAAGGAAAATGTTGTTGAAGCATATTTTATTATAATTAAAAATGTTATGTTATAATATTAAAAATATAGAGTCATATTTTTTCACTTTTTGAATGCATTTTTTGCATACGAATGCATACTTTTCGTGTCCTTTATCTACTTTTTTTTTTCGTTTGTATCGCACTACTTTTTTATACTTAACCATGTTCCAAGCTTAAAATAATATTCGACTTCTTGCTAATTTTAATGCTATATCTACGTCGGCTCTATTAAAGAATTAAAATTTAAAATGTTTCAATGACAATATTGCATTCTACTTACAGTCATTTACGTTGCATGACAACGATTAATATGAATAATCCACTTGTATTGTAAATTTACTCGATCGCTTATTGATAAATAATTATTAACAAATTACAATGTAAACTTTGTAAGCTATAACAAATATAATTGATGGTTTGGTAGACCGAAGAAAGCGCTTTTTGCATGTTTACTTACGCCTTTGCAACATTAACAGCGATATAACGAGCTTTAAGGACATTCCGGAGCTTTTTATAACCGCATGACTAAAGATGGTACATGTAAAACTTTTAAAGTTCAATTTAACTGTTTTATTCATCAAATTGTAATTTCACATACTTTCTCTTTTCTCAAATGTAAATATTGATAATAACTAAATTGACAAGTCGCTGACACAAATCCTCGGATGGTAATCGAATGATTATGACAATACTAAAAGCTTTCAATAAACTGACGTCAATGGAGAATGTGACAGCATTCCTAATAATTGAGAACAGGCAAAATATTCAATACATAAATTGTCCTGAATAAATGTTTTAAAACGCAACGGCCAAAAATGACCTTTAAAACTATCGCTAACCACCTACAAAAAAAACTACCCCTTTTGCCACCCACTAAACGATTAAAATCCGCACGAAAGCATGACATTGCTCCTGAATTGTGTTGAAGATGCTGTGCCAACTGCCAATTATACATTTTTTGTATTGTAAATATTTGAAAAGAATCTATGACAGGTATGTACAAAAACAACCCCGTCTCGTATGCTGGGTACCGTTGATTCGGATTCTATTTTTAAGCTCTAGCAGCAATCGATTTTTGGTTTCACACCAATAAATGGAAACGAAGGCAAAATTGTGAAATATCGAGGATTTATGAAATTTATATCGAGGCCGAAAACGGTTGCTGAATGCCAATTTCTTCCACCAACCCCATCGCATCAACAAAACAGAAAAGCCACTAGGGGTGGGTGCCCATGACAAGAAAGCTTACCGTTATAAAAATAGGAGTAACTGTCCACAATATTCGAACAACAATTATTTATTGACATGTGGATATGACGTACGATGCCAACCGACAACTTTTTCCCACCTAGTTGCCCCCAGCCCCCTCCCACCCACCCACCTACAGCGCCTCGTATTCAAACCAGAAATAGTATTGCAGTGAGTTATTTTGCAGATATGCGACACGCAGCTGCTCAGTTCGCCGAAGAAAGGTCCTGAGCTTTTTGCATTGTCAGATGAACACGCGCCTCCTTATCATGTTCGTTATTCGTAAAGGATGCTGGATACATCGTTGATACGCGCCAAATGGAAATAAATTGGCTGTAGCGCGTCGTGAGTCGCTTGGGAAGCATTTTTTGCACTACCATTTTTGACGTCATGCGTATCCTTCAGCGTACATACGTGTGTATGTACATGCAGAAAGTCCTGTACAATAATTTAACGGTATATTCATGATGGCATATACAAAGACGTTCGTTGGGGATGCCCGAAGCGCGGGGCAATGCCGTCTTGTACGTGGAAAAAACCTTCAGCTTGTGCACCTAGAGGGGGTGGTGAATATGTGCAAAAGCTCACATATAGTTTTGGTTGGCGCGCTTTGGAAATTCACTTCAGTGTACGTGTGTCGTCAAGATGTTAACCTTGACTTTTGCACGCGCATCCCCAACAGTTTTTTGAGCATATTTAACGAAATGGCAGGACACTCACTTCAAAGCTAAACAACAATTGGGGGGTAGTTTGTCGATCCTTAAATGTCTATCTTAATTGGCCCTTATTAAGTGTCCTTTTTGCTGAAACTCGAAACATTTGCATTAAAAACAATCATCAACTCTCTCTCTCTCTCTCTCTCTCTCTCTCTCTCTCTTTCTCCGTCTTTCTCTCAATCTGTCTCATTCTATGTTCATCTATAATTGATCATTTAAAAATCGCAGAATGCTGTCTCAACGCCCATCCTGCTCTCTCACTCTGGCCGATTGTGTCCCACTGCCATGGAAGCAGGCCAATTTCAAGGGCGCATTTCCACTCCATGTACAGGCGCACGTACAAATTATATTATAAAAACAATTGCACTTTGCCGTGAATTTGATCGAAGATACAATCTCTTCGACCCTCCGTTCATTGGTACCCAACCACCAACTTCCCTCCGCCTCACCCCCTAACCTGCCGACCTCCCAGCCACCCCCCAATTGCCAGTTCGCGTCCCAACACAAATGCGCTCCCTGATACAGCCACTGTTTGTGTGCATTCGTGTACTACAATCTAAACAACAACATTGTGACTGGACGCGCAGGCGCAATGCAGTTTCGGCTGGTTGTATCCGCTATGCTGATTCGTTGGGTAGTATTGCACACGGATACGACAGGGAGGATTGTGATGAACATTAAAGGAGATCTGTATATGTTTTTTTAAAATTTTTTTAAAGGATTAAAATTTGTTCAACTTGGTTTTCTTTCAGATTTAAGATTTGGTAAAGTAGGGTTTGTTGTGTTTTTCTTCAATTAGCACAATTTGACCTTGAACTCTTGATAGTCGTGAGGATTTGCATCATAATTACCATGACCTTGAAAGTATCCAATAATTTAAGATTTCTCATTTTAAGTGGGATTTAAATTTCTTTTAAAGGTTGCCACTCATTAATTGTGGGGGATGCTAAAGTCGCTTCCTTAGATTCACCAAATTACCCTGTACAAGAGCTACACCAAAGTACCTGCACCAATTTTCATCCCCCCCTCCCACTTCGCAGTTCCGTTTTTAGACAAAAGTTGCCGAAAAAAATTGCGCCCAATTGAGCGCAATAAACGGCTGTGAGTCAACTTCTATACATTTCTACCATAATTCTGTGTATCTTCTGTAATCGCCACAAGGACCCTTTGAACAGAAAGGATGACAACAATAGAGAAATATATGCGAACCCCTCCCCCACCACCCTCGTGCTCATTGACTCAATAATTGAGTGCGCGCGCGAGAGTCAACCAACACAACTAAGTCGCAGGATACTTACACAAAGTGCGACTGTATTTGGGAGCAAAACATCCTTCGACGCTACAGCGACATAATGAACTGCTGGTAGGAGTGTGGGGCGGGCAGGGGTGTATTGGCGACTGAAGGGGTGGTTTTTGCCTGTTAAAGCGTGCACACACATACACCCACACACACACACACACACGAACAAGGATACACGCTGCCAAACAGTTGGCAGGGGTGGCGCACAGACAGAGAGGGATGCTCGCATTTGCGCCCAGTTTCAGCTGTAGTTTGGCTTGGTAATGAAAGTATCAGCGTTTAGGTCGTGATTACGAAGCTCATGCGTGAGTTTCAATTCAGTTATTTGCACAAAAAGTATTCGTTCTAAGAATTGCTATGGTCTAAGACGTAATAAGTAACGGTGCATTGTTGTTGGTGTGGTTATTTGTCCGTTGTAAGGGATGTAGTGGGTGATTTACTGAAACAGGAGTGGCGATTTGTGATACAAAAATGCTGGTGAATCGAACATCGTTTGGTGTCCTGTGAATTGTTGTAAACTTGAAAAACAAAATAGAAATGAATTGACTTTACCGTTGGTAAACAGTTGATCCTTCGAGCGACGGACAAAGGATTCTGGGGATGAGCGAATCACGATGATTGATGGATGAAACGCGTCGCGTTTGTGTTCGGCCACACTTTTACCTATACTGCAATTGTTGAGGGGGGCCCAGCACGAACCACCCTCTCCACGCCTCCTCCACCCACCCCTCCCCTGCCTTGCCCACCGGTAGCGTTCGTCCTCGTAGAGTGAAAGCCATATTCGTGTTGTAGGCCAGCCACCATGAAGCCGTTAGATTAGAGGAGAGCAGCTGCGACGGCGTCACTCTTATCTGTGTACACACGCGGTTTGCTTTGTTGTTGGTTACACATGTCGCTGTGATAGTGTAAGACATTCAATGTGCAATAAGTGTTCAGTGCAATGCGGACAGAATCCTTGCGTTTTCTAGTGAGTGCAGAGAGCTGCTGGTCGCTGTATCAGCCCGAACGCAGATGCAGTCTGATGCAGCTAGTGGATTGACGTGGTTGTTACAAGTCAGTGGCTGTCCAACAGCCATCCCGATCGCAGTGTTTTGTGTCCGCGAACTTATGTCTTAACGAAACATTGAAGCTGCAAGTGTTTTAAGAAAATCCACACAGAGAAAACAAAGCTTGTGTCAAGTGTAGCTTAGACAAACCGCCCGAAATATTGTTTTTCTTTTACAACAAAATTATACAGAACTTAAACAAAAAAAAAAAAAAATTTTAAATTAAATTTAAAACTGGAAATAAAAGACGAACATCGACGACAACTTTATGCCCCCAACGACGCACTGAAGAAACGGAAACGTCGTCTTATGTGCTTTGTTTGTTTTTTGCTAAACTTGCTTTTGTCACAGTGAACTAAATCGCCAAAAACATATATCAAAATGAGCTGGATGACAAAATTATATGTATTTATGCTAATCTTCAGTAGCGTAAGTTTTCCCATCTCATGTTTACTAAATGGTAGAAAATTCTTTGTATATCTGTTGTTATCGTTTCCATTCCCCAACTCCTCCTGTAACTGTTAAATGCGATCAAGAAATGCTTTGTAACGGTTAAGGATGCGCCACTTATGTTCAAAGTAGCGTTATTGGTTTTTTTTTACTGTTGTCTTGACATTAATCGTTATTGTCCTTTTTGTTTTTTTATTGAAATTCCTTATATTTGTCTCAATTTTAAAGGTTTTTTCAATCTTAATTTTTCTGTTGCAATTTAATAACATTTTTTATTAACATTTTTATGTTAGTTTTGAAACATAAATTAGATCCTGTTTATTTTCATTCCGTTTATTCCGTTATAATTTCTGTTTTTAAATTTAGGCAATTGAAGTTTTTGTTTCGTTCTGATGAAATCTAATTGGTTGTTAACAGAATTTTAATTTGCATTTTTTAAATGTTAACGGTTAATTTAGTAAATGCTAACTTTTAAAGTAACGGTTAATTAATATCTGAATAATTTTGTTTTGTCTTTGAATTAACGTAATTTTGTTTTGTAGGTTGTTATAACGTTAACAATTGTTTTTCAAATTTCAATTGATTTTTTGATTTAGTAAATAAATGTTTTTTCATCTTCCTCTCCAGTTCTCCTTCTATATCCTTAAAAAAAAACTGCAATTTTGTTATATTTGTGTTTGAAACATATTCGCATGTAAGTATACTTTAAAAAAAATTTCACAAACAATTTGCGTTGGCGATGAATTTTCATTCAAAGAAAACTTTTCCATATATTTTTGATCATCAAGTTTCTGTATCAGCGCTTTTCTTTAGAATCTCTGGTATAGAAAATAATGTTCAACATTCCGTGATTTCCTGGTACCTAATACTTTTTCTGTACTAGCGTTTGTGTTGATGTTGGCGTGTAGTTTTCTTCATAATTTTTATTTTTTTTTTAAAACTTGCTCAAGAAATAATTAAAAAACTTTAGTTATTCTCGTTTAATCTGCTTAAGTGTGTTTGATGTTTTAATTAAAAACGATTTTCTAATGTTTTTTTTTGTGGCGGTTCCGTTTGATTTCATTTGCCGTCGGCATCGGTGCAGGGATTCGGCAACAAGTACTGCGCCTTCGAGATTGATGGCCAGGCCAAATACTATGTTTGTCCACGCAACGAGTACTGCTGCAACTTTGGCTGTTGCGTCAACTTAGCCTTTCAGTTCTATCAACTGTGGTACTATTGGTAAGTACACAAAGTATATAGTATAAAGTATAACCTAAACAAATGTTTGATTAAATTATTTGTACGTCTTCAAGATTGTTAAAGATCTTTGTGACACTTTTGTACAACACCAAATTGTCGAGTGCGCTTGTTTTCTACAGAAAACAGTGAACACCTAACCTCACTTTCTTCAAAGTACAAAAGCGTTTAATTAACAATAAATACAGCCATTTCAATTTGTCACGTGGAAAGTATTTGTAAGCTTTTGCTAAGAAGTCAAAACAATGAGCTTTCGCCACAACATAACGCCTGATGGTGGCAAACATAAAACGTTTCATTGTCGACATAAACGAGCTGAATTGCAAAGTTTGTTGGATTTTTGTCGTTTTGTTTTGCGTCGTCTCCTGTTTTTTTCGTTTCCTCGCGTTTTTTTTTATTGCCTATATTCCAAGCCTTCAGTGACATAATAACGGCACAGCAAGGATATTGCCGGTTGCCACCCGCACATAAGCTAAACATAAAACGCCTTGAGGCTGGCGTTGCCGTCGCTGCCACCCACTTGTTGCCATCCACTTAATATGTAAGTTTATGGTCAATAATGTGATTTATATATTTTTGGTCATCGCCGGAATTGGCCGCCACATATTACATAATAACATATTCGCTTCATTTGCAGACACTTGATACCGACAATAGCTCGGGCATGTGTGGATATTATCGCAGCCTTCAACAATTCAGTTGATTTTTATTGTGAATTTGATTCGATGATTTGTATTGTGTCTTGATGCCATAAATTTTGATGTGAATGACATGAATTTTTTATTGTCAATTTCACACGATTCGCCCATTCTCATTTCACTTCATTTCATTTGAAATAAATAAGCTTTGTTCGAAACTTTTATTACCGCTTCAGAATGATGAAAGTCCGTACGCTGTCTGTACATGACAGTTTTCGGACATAAAAGCGTGTCAAGTTTTGTGAAAACTATTTGTTAATGTTTTCTTAGAGAAAATGAAACTTTAAAATCCAATCCAAGGTCAATTGTCAATGTGTTAAACAGTAAATGGTATTTCTATGCTTCGAATTTCCTCAAATACAATTGAAAAGCAAGTTTCCTGGCATCCTTATAGACTAATAAATCTTCAAAAGCGAAATCAATCACTTCTTTGCTTCGACAGTGCCACATAACAATAAAGTGTGCATGATTAATGGAAAAAGCGAATTTTCGTTTGTGAAACATAAAAGTAAAGTTTCAGTCTCAAGATACTAAATATTCCACCGAAACTCAAAAAATCACTACAAAAGAAATTTTAACAATCATTGTTTCACTAAAACATTTCAAATGCATTTTCTCGACAATATTTCTATGCTCAAAATTTTCCCTATACATCGATGCTATCAAAACATAAGAGGATTACTCATCATGAAAGGTTTCCTTTGATGCGAACCAAGCCAAAGTTGCATTGAAATAGAAGCATATATTGCATCTCAAAAGCTTTCACTTCACGTACACGACCGATAACATTTCACGAACTATTAAGTCGGTGCAGTTTTCATTGGTGAAAATTCTAATTGAGACATCCCTAATTAAATGAAAATGCCATGCTATTTCCCACTGTTTTCAATCTCATTAATATTTGAACACTAACAAGCTTCATTCTATGCCTGGAATAATCCGCATTAACATCTGGCCAGTTGTCCTGTCCATAATTTTCACGAAATTTGCATAAATTATGTTTCATTGGAAAATGTGACAGCGGCGTGTTTCCCATCAAATACAACTATTTCACTCATTTATCATTTATACAAGTAACATATTTCTCAAACCCAACGCTCGAAAAGTGGACACAATTAACGAATCAATTTGCCATTCCTGTCGGGCATTCTCGTGTACCACTTTGACAGGATCGGTGGGGTGCAAAGCTGAATTCGTCAAGCTTCAGTTTTGCTTTGGCTTTTTCAAATTCTTGCCAGCCTTCCCGAAATGTGCACTAATGCCAACGTTGATGCACTCATCCTTAGCATTGGCAATCAATAAAACCTGTTGGATATTTGGCGTATTTATCGCGAATTCTCAACCTTCACGAATGGTTGGCCTGACATTCTCGACTCGCATGCACATGCATGACGATGCTGCTTTATTCACACCATGGTAAAGCAGCAATTCCACTTGGCTTTTATCGCATATGCAATGACGCATTTCAATTATTTACACAAATGCATTCAGTGCAACTGCTGGATGCACTTGAGTCCTGTGGTATACACTAATGGGCGATAGTTGATGAGCGCCTGTTACATCTGGCTGGCGATTTTTGTCAGAAAATTACAGGAGTTTTTAGTTTGAACCGTCTTTTATAGTCCTTTATAGAAAGGATTCTGTCTCTCTTATTCTTTCCTGTTAAATATTTACGATTCTGTTTTGTGTAAGAATTTGCTTGTTGCTTTCAGTCAACATTGAAATCCACAAAAGGACTTCTTTTCTCAATCAAATCAAAATTCTAATTCAATAAAAAAATGCCTGTAAGTCCTTTGGCTAAGGAAGTGATGTGTGTATTTTCACGTGAAACGACATGCCCATACTTCTGGTCGCTAGTGTTGACTGAAAGGAGTATGAGGAAGCTTTGGATGCAGCTTTAAAGCCACGAACGTTTACCGTCAGCCCATTAAAATGCAATTCTACCTCTTGGCGTACGGTTGGCTGGGCTCTTTGCCGCCATCTCGTCCCATACTTAGTATTAAGATTTTGTGGCAGTCAAAACGCAAAATGCAGCCACAGAAATGGCGCGGCGCGACGCCATTGAGTGACTTTGCGGCAATTCATTTAAAAATAGACGCCTCGCTAAATACCTAACAGCTGAACTTGAACAAAGTTGACACCACCCCGAAGTCGGCAGCTCCTTGGCGTCCCTGAAATGCTCCAGTGTGTTCGCGTGGATGCTTCGAAAGGGTATGGGCTGTGGCCTGTGGGTGGGTTATGCACATATGTAGGCACAATGCAGCGCCTGTTGTCTACAACCTTCAACGTCTCATGCATTTAAGTGTTTGTGTGGGGTGTCTTGAGCGGTTGCGGCCTTGTCCTTGTGCCATGTTCGCTGTAAGTACAGTTGGCAGGACGAGGTTTGTTGGCAACTTGAAAAGTCACTGACTGATGGCCTTTACTCGCTGTGGATGGCAATGGAAGCTGATCAATGCTGGGAAATGGATTTTTGTAATACGTTTCCTGTTCAGCTGTAATGTGACGGAAGATGGAAACCCTGGCTTCAGTTTATATTCAATTTAGTGGCGAGCTTTTCTATGTGAAAGCTAGAATGGCACTAAGCATGTCAAATGGTTATTCTCTTCGCTTTGTGGAGGGATGAAATGTAATTATAATGAATGAAGCAACGAATTGCGGCGTGCCAAAAGTAAGGGATGATTTTCATTTTGAGGCGCAATTCATGTTCTCGTTTACCGTTTGTGGTCTACTTTTTCATCATTTTTATACAATACAAATTCATTGAACATTTTCGTTTAGATTTTCTTTAAAAGGACTTACAATGTTATAAATTTAAATCAGATTTGCATAAAGTTCAACGTCGTAATTGGAAATTGAATACATACAGTACACAACTCGTTTCCTTATTCATATATGGTTGGGAGATGAGCTTTTTGGAAAAGCCCTATAAAATCCATATTTTTTAATATCTTCTCAAATACCATTCGCATCAACTAAAAGTTGCAACGATAACTTCTGGTAGTGAACTTTGACCTACTGCTTTTGTAAACATACATTTTGAGTGATAAACTGTCCAACATGACATATTTGGAGTTTCATTGAATTGCATTTGATGCATTTTCCGACTGATGAAAGACAATACTATTGAACACTGGCGAAACTGTCGTCCTATCAATTGGCCATAAAACATTGCTCGAAAATTTGTAATTCTAGAGCTTTATGCTCCGACAGCATTGTAATTCCGCTTCAGGGCGATGTTTTGTTGAATATTGATAACTGTTGTTGAAGACAGTTCTCGCTAGTGGCAACATTAAATGTAACAATTTATGTTTGCGAAATTTTGATATCCTTAGAGTAAATTACTATCATTTCAACAACATCATGTTTAAAATAGTTATTTGTTAATATCCGTTATTATGATGTTAATAACTATGAAACAAATTCGCAGGATATTATTTCAAAAGGATATTGTGGAATAGGTCTGGAAACGAAATTATTATTTCTTACAAAGAAATAAAAGTTGGAAAACTGTCTAGATGTTGTTGAGAGTCGTTACGACTTTCTACGAAATCAACTTCAACTTTAAAACAGTGAAAAGTTCAGTTGCTCTGACGTAAAGGAGTAAGATTGTTTCAAGGCCAAATTTATTGTTAAATTAATTAATTCTCCACAGATTTTTAAGAGATTTTCAAATGAAATGACTTCAAAGAGGTCGTTCTCTTATAATTTCATTCAAAATATGCGAAACTTTTATTCCTTTTGTGTGAAGGAACAACACTTTTCCACAACAATACAGTTAACTTTGAAAAAAATAAGAAGAAGAACTTAAAAAAAGTTATTTGCTAACTTTAACCACCCACTCTAGGTCTGCTTTAACCATGAAAACATTTCTTTTTTGTACATTTAATTAGTTTCCGTGGCCATTTGTCGTGGTCATTTCAATAAATTGTTACTTGGGCTCTATTGAATTCAAAAAGAACGGTAAAAGAGGATTTGTGTCCTGCGGAATCTCAATGTAATTAAAATGATCATCTACCTGGTCATTCATTATTTGTTTCAAACAATTGTGACGAGAAAGATTTGTTGTTTAAAACAACAAAATTCCGGACTTAAGGATTCAGCTATTTTGTCCTTTTTTTTTGTTGTTACCTAAAATCTGTTGTGTATTTGAATTCTTTGAATCACTCCTAATTCGATGATGAAAAGCGTTCACAAATTATCTCTTCATGAATATACGTTTTGTTTTCTTGCAACAAAAGGGATTGCCACTTCACAGAATATCCTTCTTCAAGCCTATGATTCGCCTAATTAAAACGTCATGTTGTGTATTGAAAAGTCTTAGCCAGCCGGCTACCTGTGCCCCACCCTTTTTTGTCACCTGTAATTTATTTGTAAACATGTACCTGATCTCAATCACATAACTGCTATGTGCATCTTTCGCGTAAATACCCATCCAGCTAATTACAGCCATAAATTCTGAAGCGTCTTCCACTTCATCATGAAAAGTATCCGTGGCAATTTCCACGGCATTCATTAGTACAGCCGAGAACGTAGTGCTGTAACACCCATCCGCTGAGAGTATCGCGGATTATCCGACTCATTTTAACACATCACTAATTATAAATGTTCGTATGTGTGTGTGTGTGTGTGTGTGTGTGTGTAAAGTGCATCGCAATTACATGTAAACGATAGGATATTTGCTAATTAAAAGGCATCTTGTTGGCATGAACGGCGGATAGCGTTGCAGTTTATGCGCTTATTGATCTCCATCCTTGTTTCTGTGTTCACAACGGTTTTTCCTTGAAGGAAGAAAAAGTAATTTACTGAGGTTAACAAAAAATCTAGAATAAAATAAATTTTAAACTTATCTGAAGATTTAAAGTGATTTTCAAACGTTTTTAACAATACTTTTCATACTCAGCAAGGCATGTTTTGACATAAACATTTTTTAGACAGTTTTAAAATGAAAAAACGAAATTAAGGATATAAAAATCAGGAGCGGTACTTTCTTTTCTGCTGAGTGGTGTAAGCAATTACATTACAAGCAATTTTTGCGCATCAACAATTTTATATTAAATAAATCGATAAAAGCGTCATCATCAAGATATCCTGCGGAAGGATGTGTCTCAAATCCCATTTGGGAGTCTTCACAGCGACATTTTGCAGATTTATTGCATTTTGAAGTGTAAACAATTTTTTTGTGCTTTCTCTTCCTAAAAAGGAAAGAGGAAGCAGCTGCTATTTATCAAATATATATTTGTGGCAATAAATTTCATATCCACTCACTTTGTGAAGATGTCCTGAAATTGAACAGAAGCACCATCAAATCTCCTTTCTATCTGTAATATGTGCAGATTTTCGCATTTTAAAGCTTTTCCCATTTGAATGCAAGATTTACCGGAAGAGGTAACACAAAGCTCATCATCACAAAATGCTACACAATTCACAGGATTCACTCATCCTTTTTCTGCATGCATAAATTCTTTGAACGGTGCGAGTTTATTTTCAACTGAAATGCGAAAACGTGCTCTTCTCATTGCAGGCTTCTCATCATATTCATGTTTATGATATGCTCCGGTGGCGGATGGTGGTACAGATTCTGTCGTCAATCGGATACCTCCACATATCCGACAATAGCGTGCGCGGCGGCGGCGACGACGGCGGCCAGCGAACGCCACCACACGCCATCGCGCAGCAATGAAATAAGTCGGCGACCGCGCAACATGCACCGCCAGGATATTGAACAGCAGACATTCTATCTGCAAAGGATATGGAAAGGTAAAACAAATAATTAGATAAATTGCAATGAAAAGCTTCCGAGTCCTTAGAAGGAAACGCAAACAATTTGCCACCACAAAAACAAGGGACTTGAACAAAGTTCATTCTCTGCATTTAGGTCCGTCCAACATTCCACCGCCGCCCAACTATTCATCATCATCCAGTGTGATCTACCACAGCGCCACGTCATCATCAAACGCCGCCGTGGAGGGCACCAGTCGCCACCCACAGCAACAGGAGTGCCCCTACTACCAGCTGTATGGCCCACCGCCCAGCTACGAGTCGGTAATACGGATCGCCGACAACGGTGCCGGCCAGGCCACCTGCATACTGATGACCAGCTCCAATGCCAGCCAACTGACCGCCAATGTTGATGGGCCGTCCCACCCGCAACCGTCCACGTCCACGACACTGGCCAGCAGCAGCGTCGAAGAGTTCGGCACAGCCGGTGCGGCCGGCCTTGTCGCTGCGCCACCGCCACAGCATCACCACCACCATCACATGCATCACATGCCGTCCACGTCCAGTGGGCCAGCCCTTGTCCACGGCGCACATATGCCGCGACTCGCGAGACGCGCCTCACTTATGCTGCCGGCCACATCCACCGGTGGTCCGTTGCACCGCAATCGAGCGTCGTGCTGTGTCGGCCGCCAACGTGGATGTGCTCGAGCCAAAGTGGTAAGTCTCTGTGTTACTGATGAGGCTGGCGCCACTAATGCCGTCAGCATGTCCGACATGGCGGTGTCGCATGGCGGCACCGGCAACTGCAGGCACAGCCACTGCAGCAGCAGCAGCAGCAGCAGCAGTGGCGCCAGCAGTGCCGCCGCCAGTCCCACGACAGCCGTCATCGTGGATGAGAAGCAGACGGTCGGCAGGGGTTGTGGCAGCCACCAGCCCATGCCGTTGGCGGCTGCCGCCTTAAATGTGGCAACCAGGAACAATATTCGGCACAGTGGCAGTGCGCCGGATATCAAGATCTACGCCAATCGTATGCAGCGTTAGGTACGGCTTCAGCGTCGCTTCTCTTATTTTTCTTGAATCTTTAGGTAAGTTCTCTGAACTAATCTCTTCTGTTACCAATCAAATATTATTGCCCAAACATGAAGCAGCTGAATGTAGATTTAAAAACATAATGTTAATGGAGAAAATGTGCTCCTAAAACATTAAAAAAAAGGATAAAAAGGAGAATAACACAAAAACCATCCACTCGGTTACACTCGGCTATTAATTATATGCATTTATGCAGCAATGCACTCGCTGTTTTAGTCGGAATTAGTTGCATTCGCAGAACAATTCGCGGCCATCGCTATGTGACTCAATTAGTGGAAGCTCACCCGCGTATTATCTGGCGGTTGGAAGGCCTGATGGGTGGTTGGCAAATGTTTCGTCCATGATAAATGACAGCCATCCGCTATTGCATCATGTTGATGGCCTTAAATTCGATAATTTACGTTAGGTGGCAAGGGTGGGTGGGGGTTGGGGAGATGGTAGAGACGTTTCCACAAGAATCCGCGGTTTTAAAGCGTTTCGTTGTTGAGACGAATGAGATGTTAATCTCGATATTTAAGAAGAAAGGATCCGAATTATAAGTTGGTCCAACAGGGATGATGCACAAAATCCTGGTTTTAATGAAAATCCTTTTTACATCTTCATTAGATAGTCCTTCAAATATTTGTTTTTACACAAATTTGAAAAGGGCCTACTTTTGTTTATACAAAATTTAATAATTTGTTTCTATAAGCGTCCTGTTAAATCCTTTTTGGGAGTCGTGAAATATACCTGTACAGTTTTTTTTTTTCACTTTCTTGCGATAGGGAAGCTTCTCTGCACGTAAAAAATCCATTCATTGCTAATAGTCCTTATCATATTCTTACAAGACAAGATTTGCATCCCAAATGAGTCCTTTCCTGCGTGGGATTCTAAATCTCTTATCCAAATGCTAAACAACCACTTCAATTATCGTCTTCTTATTGTCTCAAATTCCGTTTAAAGTCAGTATATTGACGTTTTAATTGGCCTTACAGTTGCCATGGGCCCAACAACTAATCAGCAACAAGGACGAAAAATCCCATATTGGGATACACATTCAAGTTCTTCGCTAACTGTGTTGCAATGTGTTAAAATACCCTCCGGATTGGACGCAGCTTTAATATTTGATACACGGCCGTCAACATTATTGGCGTTTGGCGTGTGTCATAACTGTCAATTTAACGCCTCCTTGCATCGGGTGATCAAGGACGATACCTTCATTAGTGCACCGCATCGCTAACAAGGCCAACTGCAATTACATAAAGGCAGCAAATTGCTATTCAATAAATATTCAATTTTTAGTATCCTTGAACAGTTGACAGGATCAACTATTCTAGTCAAATTGAGAGTTGCCTTGCAACTATGTTATTTTGAACACGTCAGGACGACCATCATTATGCACTAATGTTGGGTCATTTGTTATGGGGGATGATCCCGCATAAGGACTCAATTCAGCGAACCCCCCTCTCACACCTCTCCTGCACAACAGCGGTGCACAAAATTGCCGCTGTCTGTCCGTGTCAACTCGTCCATCACTCCATTAAATATTCACGTTCTGTACAGACCTTGTCATGAGGGCTGGTTGAACATGCCGTTTGTTTGGTTTTGACATCGTGTTACACTTTGTTATCATGAATATTAACATTATTGGCCACGTCCCACATTTGCCGCCTGCTAATTTATTCACAAAATGCCATGCATTGAGGCCATATTAGTTGTGTATAAGCACCTGAATTCGCACGCGTGCTACTTGCATTTTGCACCAGGTAAGGCCAGGTGAGAGCGATATGGCGAGTGGCGAAACACACAAAATCGCAGCAGCTGCAAAAGTCATCACCGTCTTCATATTAAATAAATAAAGCTAGCTAAGATGAGCGCAAAACGACGACAAGCGTCATTTTCTGAATAATTTACGTCCCTGTACAGCATTGGGATGTGTTCTCTGATCCCGAGAACAATGCACTTCTATGATACTTGAAATAATCAGCGAGGAATTTATGCATTCATTTTCATAAATGTGGAGATGGTGAAGTGCCGAAATACAGGACTTCACTTCAAAAGTTGTGCTGTTCACCTATTTCAGTTGAAATCAAGCAATTCCTCTGTACAAGGATTTCAACGTCTTCGGTACACGTCTTGGAAATTGAAAAACTTTGTACAATTTTGTGGTCGATGACTGATTTTTCATTGAGTTTTTATTATGTTTTGTCTTGGATTTACCATCTCATTAATTTATCAGTTCCTCCCTACCACACCGACAATTTAGTTATTAAATAAATTGAAGGGGGAAAAAAAAACGTGAATGAAACGAATTCAGAGCACATCCCAGTTGGCAACACATTCCCACATATGGGAAGCTGCACGTTCAATTGACACGTATCAAATGTAGTTTGCCGCACACAATGCAATTCATCACATGCCAGATACAATAGCTGAATGAAATGGAAGCGAGATGGGTGCAGTCAGTGTACGCAAGCGGCGCTGCACTCAAGTCTCAACGCACACACAAAAAGGACGAACCCTTTTGTTGGGTGGAGATGGCTTGCCAGTGCTAAGTAGTGATAGTAATTGCACTTTGCAAATGAAACGTTTAACATCGACAACAACAACAGCAACAGCAGCAGCAGCAGCAGCAGCAGCAGCAGCAGCAGAAGCTCATCACCCACAAAGCTTCCGTGTCCTGATACGATTCATCCCACCACCCACCCACCCACACGCTTACTGCAACGCACAACTTGAGGCTGCCATAATTAGTGCATATGCTGAACAATGGTGAATGCACAAATGTTATCAGTCGGCCCACTAAAATCAATATCCGCATGCGATTGGGTGGCGATGGGTGGGGGGGTGGTGTGTTTGGGGGTTGGCGAATGGCTGATTAGAAAATTATTCTAAAGCTTACGCGCAAAAGTCCACCTATGCCATAGAATGGAGTAACAATTTGGCATCGCTGAATGGGCCCGCCGCAAAATTGAAAACAAACCTCCCCCCAACCCCCCCACCCAACTAATTGAAAGCGCGATAAAGCTTTTGTGCGGCTGCAACCCCCAGTGATGATGAGCACTAGAAAACTTCATTCCTTATTTATTTCTTTACCATTGGATTTTCATGTGAGTTTTCTGACTTGCTGGCCTTTTGTTATGTGTATAAATGGCTTGGCGGTCGGCGGTTGAAGTGCCAAATGCGTTGGCCGCATGAGTGGGTGGGTGGGGGTGGTGGGTGCACTTGTGTGTATCGTGCCGCGTCATCCCTTTAGCGAGGTGGCTGGTAAATTGAATGACAAGGCCAATGTAAAGTAAATGCATATGCAAACAGTTTGATTATTGGCGTGCCGGAAGGGGAGGGGGTGGTGGTTGTTATTGTGCATGAGGCTTTCAAGTTCACATCACTGGCGTCCTGATACTTTGTTTTGATGTGGTTCGTGATGACGGTTTGGCAATGAATTGTTTGTCCATATTGATTCTTTCGCTAAAAGGGTTTTATTGTTCTCGAATTATTTAGTTAGAGGTGCATTTGTTTTAAGGATCAACAATTTCCTAAGTTGCTTATTTATGTTTAGTTGATGTGTACATCGAATTTTTAAGTTTTAGTTCTACTCAATGTTCAAAGGATTGTGTACACTCTTTGTTCCAGCTAATTGTTTTACCGATATGTCTTCAGAATATCATCAAAGGACTTTGCAAACAGTTTACGAGTCAACTTCTGATTAATTTTGCATTGAATTCGCCGACAACAAACGTAATTTAGTTGACATTCCTGCATTATTAATTAGTATAACGACCGTGAAACGACAGGAGCAAATGCTTGTGTGCATAATTGAGAGTCCTGCTTGTTGACCAACTCCTTAAATATAGATTTCCTCAATAAATGAACGTTTAACTTCGGCAAAGTTGCTAATGTAAAGTAATTGTTGAAAACATTTAATTTTGACCTGAATTGATGTGGGAGGGGGCGGTGAGGTCATTACCAATTCATGTCCTTAGAGTGGAAATATTGACATGAAAACAATTGATTTTTTTGTGTAGCGAATTTTTACAAACTTCGTCTCCTTCAAAAATATCGCGTCTCACTCATTGAGACACTTTTCAACCCCCCCCCCCCCCATTGGAGGATTCGGAAGTAGCACAAACTCATTGTAATTGACTTGAACTTGTTTCCCGATAAAATCCCCAGACATTCAAATGATTGATTTCTTAAGAGTAACTGAATCCCACTTCAAGGAAAAAACAAATTAGCTAATTTTTCTCACTGATTTTTTACTAATTGCCACTTGAAATGTAATCTGTGAATGGCTCTTGTGAGAACATCTGATTAAGTCATCAAAATTAAAGCTTCATTGTTGGCAAAAAGTAATTATTTGAAATTGTTGATTCGCTCAAACTATAATCAACTAATTGAAACTAATTAGAATGTTTCGCCGATCAATGAGACAAGCCAATTGATACGAAAAACGTTTAGTCCTTACAAAATTGTCACTTGATCCGTATCCACCTCTCCTTTCTCAATTGACATCAAGGTGTCCGCACTTCAATCAATCGAGTTAATTAAGAACTTGAACGTGTGTCTGCTATTAATTCAACCTAGACACAATGTATCGACATTAATCCATGTCACCTGTCTTACTGTGTGATTGATATATTATGTAACAACCAGGTAAATTCATTAAGCCGTTCAACTTAACGAAACGCCAAAAAAAAAAAAACTTGTTTGCAATCAGAGACGTATCATTATTTTGCATTTGCAGCTTACCTAGCCACTTAACGACGACGAAACTTCACGAAAGTGAAAAACTTACCGACTTTTCAGCCAAACTTAGTTTATTTAAACAGAATAAATATATTGAAACAATTTACTATTATATACACTGAGAAAATAATTACACTCATTATATAATATATACATATTCGTTATTATCTATATAGAATAAATGTACACTGCTTAGATGTCGGCCCTGTCTCACTTTATCCGGGAACGCCCAATCTTTGTGATAATCAAATGCAAATAACATTATTTTAATGGATAAAAAAAAAACAAAAAAACAATTGAACTAATTATATTGCAATATAAAAATACAAATGAAATTAATTGATGTATATCTAAGTTTCACTCGCCCACAATTCAATCATCTGTCTGTACATTTACTCATCTGCAAGTGCATCTTGTTAACGATTTTCTTGAGATTGTTGCTTGACGCAACAAATTCTATTTTTATTCAGGAAACACATTTAAAAAAGACACACACACACACACACAAAAACACAAAAATGAAGCAATAAACCGTTTGCAGTCGAGCACTTTTTAAATTGAATTTAATAAACTCCTTTTGTCAGAATATCTAAGAAAACAATTGATAAAATATATGTATACATTTTCTATTTAATGATGTAAATAAAGACGATGCGCTTTGTGCGTAGGATTCAATTCGCAACCACAACCAAAAGAAGCACAATTTTCTGTTAGCAGTTTAGTAAGAAACCAAACAAACACTTAAAGTATTTTAAAGGGAAACAACCTGCTATTGAATATAGAAAATGCATTAATCTAAATTAAGTGAGACAAACTAAAAAGAACAAAAACAAAAAAAAAATTAAAAATTAACAAAGTTTATTTAAATATAAATAAAAATAAAATATTCACTAAACAAATTAAATTAAAAAAAAAATGGCACCAGCAATCTGGTCTGTCCCTATTCTTTGGATGGAATTTTGACGGTTTGATTTTGATTTGTGTTGGCTCGTTGGACGTTGGACGTTGATGCGATGCGATTATTTTCACAATTTTATTGATAACTCTAGGATATTAAGGACACAACTCAAAGGAATATTTTTGTCAATGTAAAATGAATGAACACTTAATAAATATATGAACCCACACATAAATAAAATGTTCACACAAACGCTTGCTCTATTTTATTTGATTCAAAGGATTTTAGGGAAAGGATTCTGTGATTTGGAAAATTTGGATGTTTTTTTTTATTATATTATATTATATTATATTTTCCGTCGCTTTACATTTTCCTATGCCCCGCAAAAAAAAACAGTCTGAAACTGGCATTTCTGTCGCCATCTATAATAGAACGGAAAAAACGTTAAAACGGAAATCCTCCAAAGATGGCGCCACCAAACTTCGAGAAATTCCCCAAATCTGCTTGAATCGAATCGTCGCGCTGTCAAACAACTGTCAACTGTCAAACATGAAAGAATTATTGTTGAAAGATAAAAGTAAGTGAGTACATATAATTGAGTATAATTCCCATATTTTACACACAAAAGACAAGAAAAAGCAGAAAAAGAAAATTGCTAAAAAAGTGAACTAAGTATTAAGTAGAAAGTTAGTTTTGCAAAGGTGCCAAGAAAACTGGCCGTTGACTGCATTGTGAAGTGACTAATGGGAGCGTCTAAGTCGGTGACTAATCGCAGCCTCATAAAAATTTGGTCGTAATTGACGCCACTAACAAAGCGAGTTTCCGTGGGGTGACCATCGACGACGCGACAACAACACATTGCAGTTGCCTCATCACCACCACCACCACCGCGAAACAGCGTCGCGGTTACTGGAACAATGAGCATCAATTAAGTCGGATTTGGCCCCAAACAATGCGACTGGCTGTTCTGCGAGCGTGAAACGTGTGCGTCAACAATTAGCTCAGTGACTCGATACAGTGACAATTGTAAGCGACCCACTTCCTGTTGAATTTTTAAAGAAACAACTTTTTGTGGTGAAACATTTGGTCATTCTCCTTTCCTCATTCACAGAGATTGCAACCAACAGGCCACCAACCACCCGAATAAGAAACAATTTCGCCAAGATGCATCGACGTATTTCGCAGAACTTTACGTACGTCAGCTCGTGCGTCAAGTACATGATATTCCTGCTGAACTTCATCTTCTGGCTGTTTGGCGGCATGCTGATCGCCATCGGTTTCTACGCATTCAAGGAGAAATACCTGGCCACCGGTCTGGTGCGCGTCGAAAATGTCTACGACATTGTGCTGAACATCAGTCTGGTGATCGTGATAGCCGGCTTCGTGGTGTTTGTTGTCAGCTTTGCCGGCTGTTTGGGCGCCCTGCGCGAGAACACCTGCCTACTGAAGTTCTACTCCATCTGTCTGCTGCTGTTCTTCCTGCTGGAGATGGCCATCGCCATAATGGGCTTCGTATTTCCCCACAACATGAATACATTCCTGGAGGACTCGTTCACGGACAAAATAATACACACGTACCGCGACGACGCCGACCTACAGAACTTTATCGACTTCGCCCAGCAGGAGTTCAAGTGTTGCGGCCTCAGCACCGCCGGCTATATGGATTGGGGCAAGAATGAGTACTTCAATTGTTCGTCGCCCAGCGTCGAGAAGTGCGGTGTGCCGTACAGCTGCTGCATTAACGCCACCGACATATCGTCGCGCCTTGTCAACATCATGTGCGGCTACAGTGTCCAGCAGCAGTCGGTGGCGGCGGCCAGCAAGAAGATCTGGACAAATGGATGCATTGAGATTGTGCGTGTGTGGGCTGAACGGAATTTGTATACGATTGCTGGTGTGGCGCTGGGCGCTGCCCTCAGTCAGTTGCTGGTCATCTACTTGGCGAAGACGTTGGAGGGACAGATCGATCTGCAGAAGAGCCGATGGAATTCGTGAGCCTGCGGCTGGAATGTGGGACGACGGGTGTAGTTGGAACGACGCTGGTGGGTGACAGACGTGCCTGGTCTGTGTGTAGTTTCGTCTCTTTTTAACAGAAATCGTGTTATGGTAGTGAAGTAGGGACGTTCTGTTGCTTTTTACTCATCCAATCTTTGGATACATTTCAATCAAATCACGCAATTCTCTGTTCTGTGGTTTCAATTTTTTTTTAAATTGTTTTTTCGAAATATTTGAGGTTATGTCTCACAATTGGTGGCAAATTCGTCGAATTCCAGTCAATTTGTGATTGATCAATTTTTGTTTCCACGACGTTTTGTCCCTCAACTATGACAAAAGTATTCGATTTATGCCAAAATACGAACATGAATTAGTCTAATATCTAGAAATTTGCTACAATTTTTCGATTTTCTACGAAGATTACCAAATTTCGGCCGCTTACGTCGAAATACTGAAGCGCAACAGTTATTATTAGGATGTACTGAACTGCCACTTTATCATTTAACTCATTTGAAAGCGAAGAAAATCTCATTTACACTTCTTGATCTTCAAATTCTGAAAAGCGCAATCATTTCTTATTTCAAAGAAAACTTTTAAAGAAACAACTTGTGATGCAATTTATAGTTTTAAGCGTGGTTATAGTTAATTAGTTCAACAAATATCTTTGGATTAATATTTTATTTGTCGAATCTTTTCTTCTCCTTGAATTTAACGATTTCGTCGTAAATCTTAATCTTAATCTTAAATTTGTGACATTTGACCAAACGAATTAGTTAGTTGTCAATTGATTTTCGTCGAATTGCATTCAAATCAACGAAAATAAGCAAGTAGCTTAACAAATATATCGATTTTATTGAATCCTTAATCGATTTCCTTGCTTTAAATTCCTCGGAACTGAACCTAGACTAAATCTCACCAACTTCCAATAACTCTTCTACAAATTTATTGGGTGTCGTCAAGTCACTTTAGTTCATACAGTCGCTTTTAACATATCCAAAAACGTCACTGACCAAACGTGACTAAAAAGTCACAATAAACCGGTTATTTTTTTTTTAATTCAATCTCAAAAAAATCCCAACTGTGTAAAAAACGCCAACAGAAGTGGTGAACGTTAAACTGGAGTGCGATTGGTGACAGGGTAATCCATTCATTCCTTAAATACGGATTAGCTTCCGGAAGACGCGGTAACAACCATCTATAAATTTTATAGTTAATTTTAGAACCAAAAAAAAACAACAAAAATATTTAAAACGAAAGCAAAAGTGTTGAGAGAAGGAAAAACCAAACAATTTTTAAATTTTGTTGTCTCAATTTTGATACAAGATTTTTTTTGTCTTAGATAATAAGTGCTAAACTTAAGTAGGTAAGATGTTTAATTTTGTTGGTGATGCAAGATATTGTCGTTAAGTGTTTTTTTGTCCTAAAAAAAAAAATTTATTAATTTTGACAATGACATACGTCAAACCACATTGATGCGGTAAAAATGCGCGATCAGGTTAATCTTTTAATTGCATTTAAGCGTTACAAGTTTATCTACGATGGAAAAAATCAACAAGCCGTTAAAATTAAGATGAGAATTGCATTTAAATATAATCATCAACTTCTAAAGACCGTCTCAAGTGTTCCTGTGATAGTGAGAAGATTGGAAATTGCTATTAAAACAATGCAGCAAAGATTCAACAAACAATTAAAATCACGAACGAAATGATTACAAGAAAAGGTGCTAATCAAAAGAAAATGGGAAATTGTTGCGCAACGCTCAGAATCAATTCGATACAACTTAGTAAACTAAGAAAAAATTTGTCTCAAGAAATCATCAGAATTTGTCTTATGTGTTTTTTAATACTTAACGACTTTACAAATCTTGTTTAGTGTTAACTCATGCAGAAAACTTATGTGTAATTGATAGACTCATTAAAATGGAAAATGTTTTAGCATAAATATACTGTTCAAACTTTAAGTGTTACAAGGAAAATGATGAGTAATAGAAAATGTACGTTAAGATCAAAAGCTGTCTTCGAGATGTATTTTAACACAATTAATTCGAATTAGCACAAAACAATTTTGAACCCTTTAAAATTCTTTTATCCATCGTTAGTGTTACTTTAAAAATGCCTTAAAGAGCGTCTTCAATTTTTCTTCTTTAAAAATTTATTTTTTCATTGAATTAATTGTAATCTCGAGCAGTGTTATGCATCTAGAATGTGGTTTTAGCATCATTAGCACATAACGACAAATAACCAATAGATTTCCATAAAAAGTAGTCTTAAAGATCTTAAAGAATTTGGTGCTCGCTTTATTTCTTGCGCCGGAGCGGACTACCCGTAAACATTCAGTAAGTTTTGTCTGCCTGAAACGATGATCGTCTTTCCATATAAATCTTTACATATAGATATATTAACCTGTTTACTTTAAGACATATTTAGACTTAAGAATATACATTATTTGTTAATGAAATATAAACCACGATTTTAAAGTCAAATTTATTAGCTCTCTCAATTTTGAAAGGATATATTTCGTTATTGCGTCTTACGTTAAATTTGTAAACAAGATGATTTTCTTCCAGACTGACAACAATCTTTATTCTTCTTTTCTTCTTATTTTTTCTATTGTTTACACATCTTATCAAAAATATGTTTCTATATTGACATCTCAGTTGATGAACAATTGATGTGTGACGGTGTTAGGTTGCTGAGGACAACACCTTGAAGCTATAAGGCAAAGGATTAGCAAAAGGAGCATGACAAATTTTAATGGAACTCCATGATTTCAAAAACACCAACGTTTCTTGAGAAGGGCAGGAGTTAGGAGAGTAATCTTGAGGCAAATCATTGATTTAAATCTCCACAAAATGTTCGTGAACTTTCTTTTTCAGAATCCAGTTCCAAACGGTTGATTGCATATCCAGATTGAGAACCCAAATTAGTAAGGATTGCTCTTGAACCTATTCAATGACTTAATCAACATTTCAATGTTATCAGAAGATTAGGTATCACGTTTCCAGTTTACTTCCATATTTAGATTGACCCAAAATGTTCTGAAATTTTGAAAGGATTAGTTGGAAATATGAGTAGATCTAGCGACTATTATTTGTTTAACAGATCTAATAAGGCTTCAAATTGATGGTCACTATCTGCCCAAGACGAGGAGATAAATTACTGGCAAACGCCCAAATCTCTGGCAATGTCCCTTTAATACTGCCAGCAAACGTACATGGCCAATGCATCTGCGCAATAATTTGGCACACACACACACACACACACACCAACTCCATCTCCCACCAAGCCACAGTCGCGATGATGGGCGACGTGTGGCGACACAACTCAGTAACTCACACAATCGCCGCGGCCAGCGCCAGGAATCGGTGTTTCGACGCGCATTTTCACTGATATTACCCCAGAATAGGTCCACACAGCAAAACCAAAATAACAAAACAAAAAGCGGAATACACGCACATTCCAATATCCATGGCCACACAATTTGGTGTCGCTTGACGCTGGCTGACAGTGGCACAACGGCAAATCGCTTCTACCGTTTGCCCGAAACCGTTAGTCACTCTGAGCCCTGTGAACAGTCGACGTGTCTGCGGATTGTCGTGCTCAAATAAAGTTCAAATTCGGCGCAATCAGCTGAACAAGCCAGAAGCCAGTCGCCACTTCATATGAATATAGTGTACACGTCTTTAAGACGCACTGTCACAACAAAGAAGCCGTGTAACAAAAAAACAAAAAACCGAAAAAACAAACAAGAAAACAAAACGCTTAACATTTAAGCTGTGCGTGTCGGAAAGTGTGTGGTGGCTATCCGGTAATGTCGCGTGTCGTCAATTGCAACTGTTCCTAATTGGTTGTCGGCAGCTAATCGAGACACTCCAGGCGAAGCACTTCAGGACACAGGAGATTAAACCACTTGGACGTGCAATTAATTTGCTCACAGGTATTTAAGCAATTACAATTTAGTGATAAGATTACAATTTGTGATGGATCGCTGCATTTCTATGGCCAATCCATTTGTTGGAATCAATTGATTGATTTGGACACGATTGTAGTTGGTCGCTTCTTGGTGAATTCGTCGCTTCTTATAAATGCGTATATTTATAAGCTTGTGGCGTCTGGCCGCTTGACTGGGTTAACAGCTGGGTGAGATTATTCGGCGAGATAACATGTCGTGAGTGTGTTGAGGTTAACGCGTGTTCAAATGTTGTTTGTTGTGGCCTGTGGGCGATTCAAGGTCGGCTGTTGTTGCCTATTCTGGTGGCCAGTAAATTGTGATTTGATTCAGATTTTAATTCTTTAAGATGTTGCGTAGTTTTGTCTGGATCTTGATAGAATCTTATTGGGCAAAGAAATTTCAGTTCTTAATTGAACGTTCTCCAGTCAAAAGTCAATCGTGTTCTGTCCAGCATTCGGGCGATGAACACAGAACAGCCTTGAATATTGTGTTTTGAAACGGCCCGCATTTCTTGCTACAATTAGCCGAAATAAGAGAATCTCAATCAATTTTCTCACAAAAATCAAATCTTACTTTAAATTGAATCAAATTAAGTTTTCTAATTTGTCAATCGTCAGACTAACTAGAACAAATGTTGATCATTGTGGAAAAATTCACTGGCATTGCCAAAACAAAATGTTGATGCGTCATTAAAATCTTCTCCCACATTCTTAAAGATTGTTTGTGCGAAATTCCATTAAGAATTCAATAAAAAAAAAACTACAGTGAAATGATGACCATAGTGAATTGCTAACTAATGGATCGGAAAGTGGGTGACAGCTTCAAGAAAAGCTGTTGCTATTGACAACTGTAAATGCGCACCTGAATCTCAATACCCATCAATAGATCAATCAAAATCACCGCAGCAGCTTCTTCCACTCCAAACCCTTTGGATGAACTCAGATGTCAGACACTTTTCTGGAAATGTCAACTAATCGTTAGAGCGTCTTAAAGACTTATCATCGTCTGTTCCAATCAACATTCTGCCCACCCAAAACAGCACGTAAATTGCCAGTGAAGGAAACAGACAACACACCAAGATTTGGTCATACCCAGTCAAACGATTCACACGAATACGGCGACAATGCTGCGCTGGTTCCATATGTGTGTGACCTCCTCAGCGCGACTCATATGAACAAAAATACGCGAATGATGTAATGTTTCTGCACCGCCATAGAGAGGAGACGCCGCGCCGCGTCGTCGTCGCCATTGCCGCCGCCGCCACACCACCACAGTCGCGTCGCGCAATTCACAGCTCACGATTCGCGCGAGCTGCTTAATTGCCATTAGTCTCATACCGATTCAATCCAATATCAGCGAATTTGTGTTTACTAGTGTTCATTGGACTGGAACTGGGGATCTGGGAGACATAGTTGTCGAGCGACGTCATTTTGCGGCGAATTCCAGTCGCAATACGCGGCTCCAGTCAGTCAGTCGCGGAACTTTAGTGAACATACATGTGAATTATTGAGTGCACATAAGTCTTTATTATCGCGGATCAATAATAGTTTCTTTACATAATTGTAAGTAGAACACCTGAAATAGGTTAAGGTCGCACTGGATCTTGAGCAAGAAGTGCCTGAGAAGGAGGAGGCGGAGGAGAAGGAGGAGGAGGTTTGGTTGTTGTGCGGTTACAATTAGACGGATTTTGTAAAGTTTGCGACCAGTTGCGCAGAATCTTGAACTGGGTGGCTGAACTCAGAAGAAGATGTGGCGCTTTAAGTTTGATGGACGTTCAGATTTGATAAGTTCAGACATCTGATCCACTATGGGTATTGTTTGAGATGTGATGAAGTGGAGCTGTTTTGTTGTATGAATCACGCCCAAGATGGAATTTCCGATGCAATCAAATTCATTTCTTATCACTAATTATGACTCCAGTTGTCTTGTCGTCTTTTTAGTGCGCCAATTAACACTTTTAATGCTTTAAGATCAACTCCACCTCATCGAAAAGATGTTGACGAGGCGCAGCGCCGCGATAACAAAAGGTGCACGCCAGGTGAATGACGAGCTTGTCACAACAACATAATTGTTAGCATTGCTTTATTCATGATTCATGAATATGTAATTTCATGTTGGCCTTTTTGATGCGTGTATCTGATGTAAAGCCGGCGGCGGTTTTAAAGTAAGATTTAAAGTCGCTTGGAGATGGGATTTTGAGCTGATTTAAATAACGATGAAAATTTGAGATGTTGCTTTCGTTTATTCGCATATTCATCCAAGAATTTCTGGAACAGCTGGACATCAAAATCCCAAATCACCTTCTCAAGACGATTTTCTTTCTTCTTATGCTGCGATTTTATATCGTACAACTTTTCAATCCTACAAAATTTGATTATTATGATGCACTTTTTATTTATTTCCTTCTCAAAAACTTAAAAAAAAAGTGGCAAAAATGAATAAAATTATTCCAGTATTTTTGTCTCGCGAAACTGCATCATTGTAGCGAATCTATGCATTTTAAAAATATTCTAATGATGCAG
>JANSTS010015240.1:3456-17027 GCA_026546915.1 Sylvicola fuscatus
CATACCTGAGAAGACAGAACGAATTTTTTTTTAACAGCCATTATTTAAACATTTCGATATTGATCGAATAAAAATATAATATATAAATGCTGATTATATATCACTTGGCCTAGTTCACCTGCGCTGCGCCACAAAGCTAATTCGAATAAAACAACTCAGTCTAAATAAAAGCATCGAACTAAAAGCTCAAGTGGTTCACGCAGGCGGTTTAAGCATAAGCTTTAGCTCTCACCGCACATTTTTCCGCTAGGTGTCACTTTAGTACCAATTTACAGGGTGACATCAACATATGTTTAAGAAAACGAATAAGTAAAAGTGTGTGTAATCAAAACAAATTACAATACCACCGCACATGTACTTGAAATTGGTGCGTTTTAATGAATGGCATTTATGACGACAACATAATGTACATAGTTGAATGAATGTTTACTTTATTACACTGAAGTACAAGTTCAAGTTAAGCCGATCTTGAGACTAGACGCTTTAAAATGTGCATGAATGTCTATTTAAACGGAAAAAGTTTATTGTCAATGTCAGTCGCGTAATAATGAAAACCAGTGGGTTAATATTATATAAGAGCCTGTTCAAAACACCAATTTTAGAGTAAATAGAAAAGGCTCTCGTCTTCGTATTTAATTCATTCAAATTCGTAATGCTACTATTTGTTTAGTTGTGATTAAATTTTTATGGTGACATTCAAATATGGTAATAAATAACAGTTATAGACAAATAAATTTTATTTCCAGCTGGAGTCTGGACAACTTTAATTGATTCTAGAAACATACCTTTACAACTCAATCAACGTTTAAATAATTCAATGAGCACCGCGCAAAATAAAAGCACACAGATCGATCGTAGAAAGTAGTTTGAATATGTTAAGAGGTCATAAACGCATTTTATGTACAACGATTTGCCATGCACAATGCACATGCTGTGAATATTTCATTTACGAACTAAGATATGAAGCGGTAAACTTGAAAAAGTAATAAAACTTATATAAAAGGCTATTAAAGCAGTTTCAGTTTTAATTAAAACAACAAAGTTATCATTTTCATATTGCCGGTTCAAAGTTATGCATTTCTACTGCAACTCAACGCATGTGCACTTAATGCCGACAATGCGCTAACTAGAAAGGAGTATGCAAAAATTACTTATTGCATGGAAAGATGAAATGATTGATAGTTTGGGCACGAGCCGCTTTGCTTACATGATTTGTGGATCGTGTTGTGAGCAAAAATCGCAAGTTCATCGCGCGAGCTTTTGTAAATTTCTCACACATGAAATTCAAGACGCACCTTAATTGATGTGAAACAAAAATGGCCAATGACATCATAAGGAACAATATTAATTAAAGAAAGCTTTTAGAAAATAAATTATTAAATTTATTATGAAAAAAAAGAGTGATACTTTTATATTCATCGATTATGTTTTATTACATAGTAATAAATGAACATACGTAACCAAACTATTAAAGTTTTGCAATATTTCAGTCATTAGTAACGCAATGAATTGTGAAACATTGAATAAATGATTAATAACCAAAATAAATCAATAATCCACCTGCTGAATCGGTGCGTCAAACACGTACAAATAGGTAAACTATGAATAAATCAGAAGATTAACAACTTCCATTAAAAACCATAAAACTTCTACATTCCCTTGCTTCTATTGGTTCGTAAAGAAATAATCTTACCTTGGAAAATATGGTAATTAGTGTAACACCTCCATAAAATTAGTATTTTATAATGATCTTGAATTATACAAATTTGATATATCCAAATGTATCTTTAATAATTTAATGCGTGTGCTTAAGAAATGAAGTCGGAATTGACTTAATCAGTATGTTAAGAAAGTTGGTGTTAGCACCCTAATACAAATTGATTATTATGTTCGTGGATGCAGTGTTTTTTTCTTCAGGTGTAATTGGCTACGCCGCGCCGCGCCGCAAGCGTTAACGCGTAAGTAGGAAATCAATACCACAGCATTGTGATTAGCAATAGATTAGCATTAACCGATCAGCGGGTCTAAGGCAACGAATTTTTTTTTAGTGTGCAAATTAGAAATATGTGTTTCCGATTATTATGTGAGAAATTACATTGAGTTTGTGTATGGGAATTCCATCGGAGCAGCATGTATGGGAGAGACATTTTATGCATGACGTCGGTGAAAGTTGGTGTTGTCAGTTATCTCATCGAAACGGTTGTGAGCTGCTGGAGCAGTAACATGGTCTTGATTATAATATTATGCTTACAGAGGGCAAACATCATCAAATAAGCGCGAAAAAAGTATTCATTGTTCAAATATATGTTGGATGCTAACTGATGTAATTTAAATAGGTTGTTTTTACATCAAATATAAACATTTGTGGTATATTTGCATTGTTAGTACTTTAAGTAGTTTCATTAGGGAGTTTTGTTTATTACGGTAATCCAACATTTTATCGAAAAAATTGCATATGTACAGACGATCATCCTAACTTGCATTCACCTGAATCACTAAAGTGGCTATATTGTTTTAAATGCAACAGAAGTTCATAAAATCTACACCAACAATCCAACTTCCTCAAGTATTACATTATTTTGTTAACACACTTATGCGCTTTAAAGTGGCTCACACTCAAACGATCGAGTGTCTCTTTAATCAACAGTCAATTCGTTACATCTTAAAGCTAATAAAGATTGCACCTTTCCCATAACAAGTTTGTACAATTACAAGTACGCAAAAGGGGAGAAAGATCTACAGTCTTAAAAAAAAATCCAAACTCATCTTCCGATCGCATACGTGACCGTCTTTTTGATGCGCTCGGCGACCCAATTTTTTTTATCCGATACGACGCGATGGCATTTAGCTTCATCAATATACGTGAGTATTTGACTTGGCCATTTACACAACAGAATCAATAAATAAATTGCAGTTGATTATTTACATTACAAAAGACAGTTACATAAATTTGCCAGTAGAAAAATCCATCAATCATAATTCATAATGCTGATGATCGCCTGTAGCACTTCCCAGTGCATGCATTCGATGCTCGAGCAATCATGACATAATGTGTAAACAAAAAGTACCTTTAGATGCTACAATAAGTTGGAGCTATTTGCACAGAAAATTTTTTAAATGTTTGGGCACAGCTCTTCGGAAGGCATTTTTTCCAGATGATGACGTAAGAAAAAAAATTGAGATGCCAACGGCTATGTTGCCGCGTAGTTGGGTTAGCAAATGCCGGTATTTGTGGAAGAAAGTAACTTTGTGCAGAAACGAGAGGAAATAATTGGATGCGGGTTCAGTTTTAATTATTTCAAAATTATTGCAACGATTAGTGAAAGTATTTTAGCGTTGTACAAGATACAGTCGCGTCGCGTAAAGTTAGGAAAACTGTGTAGCGTGTTGCATCCCAAATGTGTGAAGTCTTAAGCATAATTTTAAAGATTTGTCACATTATGGTTTCAATAACCATTCATAAATAAGGAACACATTTTCTACCTATATTAGGCAAATTATTTATAAAATACTAGTTAGTTCGATGGCGGTTTAAGCCTCCCCAGATCACAGAAGTTAAAGTCTTTTTCACATAACCTCACAAACGTATCGCTACATACGTATTTGGAAGACAGTTTTTTGTTGTCACGCGCATGTCTGAAATGCGGTGAAAGTGAATTCATGCGTACGCTGCCAGCATTTTTTGTTTTGAATGCCAAAAACCGCATCAAAGCGACTCGATCATCGGCTACCCGCCAGCCATCACGTTGCCCAAAAAGGTCTTCTATTTTCGCGCGTGTTTGCTAATTTTATTGCATTTATATATAAGCTACAACAGAAAATTAATTCACAGAAACATGTCAGAAAATGCATTTTGCAACAGTTTGCACTAACAATGAAGAAGTGTAAAGTATTGTGCAACTAGACTAACATCTCTATAGTCTTCAACGTTCCAGATAATAGAAAAAAAACATCAAAATTGCATTAATTACCCTTTACGTAAAATAATGTTTAATTTGATGTAATTAAACAAAAATTGCACCATTGTTTGTCTGAAAGGATATTGTTGTTAATAAATTTTATCGACCCAAATATCTCAAGACTATCCAGTTGAGAAGTGGTGTGACTTTTAAATATGAATGCAGTTGAATATGCAGCAAGTAAATTTTAAGAAAAGACACAAACGATTGCACTTTCAAAAAGGTGAACATTTAAAACCTTTTTCAGAAAAGTCTCAGTGCCACAGAAAGACCGCGTTTATCGGAGCAACATAAATACGTGCGCTGGGCTACAAAACAACTTTCCTTTTCAATATGAACGAGAAAATTTAATAAATATTGAATTTTCCACCTTCAAAGCCTCCAAAGCGAACCGGGAAGGTTGTTTCACGTTTTAGCTCTCAAATGCAATTTTTTCAGATTATTTTACAATAAACGTACCACATGTCATAAAGCGCATTTAATGATATGCTTGTGAAAGTAATAATTACTTAAGTCAATGACTAATTGAATACATAAAACAAGCACGTCTTTGTGGCGCGTTTATGATAAAGCCAAGGTTGTACAAAGATATGTCTTCTTCTCGTTTATTCGTTTATTTAGGGCTTTTAGAGTCAATAAGACAATTGTTGATTTAAAAATGGAAATAGAAAAACACAAACTCAAGGTCACTTTGTAGTAAAACTTGTGCACAATGTATTCAATTTTATGGACATTTTCTGCAACACTCGATATTGCAAAAAAGGTGAGAAAATGTGTAAAAAAAAATTGTGTTTTAAATGAAAAGTGGTTGTATAATATTTTCAATCATCCACAAAGAGTTTACGCAATGTGTAAGTGTATGCAAAGGAAGTAATTAAGGCTGTCGTGGAAGAAGCATCGGCATCTGCAGAAAGCCAATAATTATATATTATATTAATTGACCAAGTACAAACGTAAATTCGGTAAAACATAATATGTTCATGTAGTAAATAATCGTTTGCGTGTTATTTGTATTCACCCACTGGTCGCCTCATTCACTCGATTGAGAGTTATAATGTTATTTCTTTTCTTTTCCTTCTCTATTTAGCTACAAGAAGTGACTGTATTTCGCCCTGCCACTTCCACAACTTTACCACGAAGCGCTCGTGAGTTGCGAACCGCCATCCAGCCGCTGCCATGAGAGTCGGGCCTCTCGTCAGTCGTGATTTTATTTGCGAAACGGTCGATAGTGTTTTCTTGTTCAGTGACTTGGATTAACTACGATTTTTAAGTGAATCGGTGGAAATACAAAAAAAAATACAATAAAACAAATTTGTTAAAATATCGTCAATATTTATTTGGTTAATACTTTGTTATTATTCAAGTGAAATTAAATAATTTGATGTCAAAAACAAATATATGATAATGATTCGTGCCTAAAACTATGTGTTTTGCTTTGGATTAAACTACTAATAAGAACACGTGAGTAAAAATTTCACCGCAAATTATTTTGGCAATCTATTGAAAAAGCTTTCTAAACTAACCGATGATAATTAAATTTTCAAATTTGCGTGCAGTGTCGGCAGAAAAACGTTAAATCGTTGAGCACGTTTACCATTAAATGAAATGATCGATTAAATATTGAATTATTACTTTTACTTACTGAATCTTTACTAATTAATGTCAACAATCCGTGATGACACAACCGTTTATTAATGCAAGCAATTTTTTGCATGCAACAGTTCACTAATTTGGTCGTTATTTTCCCATTTGAAAAGTGAAATCAATTGAACTTTGCTATGAGTTTCGTGTTTGCCATTTTTTGTGCCGCGAAGATTTGTTAAATAGCGATTAGCTGTGACAGAGATGTCGAAGATATCAATACTTTTTAATGATGATGACTGACTGTCAATGACCAGACGGACTATTCATACAATTTACAATTAACGATGAACGTTTTATCAATTTCACAATTTTATATATTAAAACTGCCAATAACATCAATCATTTAGCAATTTTCTCTATTATTTTTGGGAAAACGACCGTGCACTACTGCTCTACAAACAAACAAACAAAAAAACATCAAAACATTTATTGTGGTCATAAAATAACCAGGAAAGTGTATTTCATTTAATTACCGCAGATACTTAGTTTAAAGAAAGGAGGCAATAAGGTATTGTTTGGCATTGTGGAGCATCACCGCGAAAGTATCTAAACACGCGCGCATGTAAGATGCAATTTGGCGCGTCTGTTGGAAAATACTGAATAATAAAAAAATAAAAAATGTAAAATTGCACTTTTCCGCTAAATTCAGTAGTCACATATCTTAGCCATTGTTTGATTTACCGCTGGAAACGATCGTAACGGAAATCTATGGCACATTTGTCTTGGCAATATTCATACAAATGAGGTACATTACTCGCTACAAGGAAAAGCTTGTCTGAAAAGTGCAAACGTTTTAATATGCAATGCACGGCAGACGAGCATAAAATTGAGGCACGAAATTTTTGAACGATTTGCCATAGACGAGTAGCTTCTATTTACTTTATACCCATTTGGAATATCAATTGAAATTTTTCTAACTTCAATTTATTGGAGGATTATATAGGAATTCCCATATAGTCCCATATTTAAAATTTTAATTTTATATTCTCTTAATCATAATCAAACTCAACTTAATAGAATAAAGAAATCGTATAGTGTTTGAACGAGACATCAAGAAAGAGACGACAAGTCTATCATATAACTTCAATTAATAGCTTCCGTTGTCATTTAGCTGTTGATGTCTCAAAACGATAATTGTCCCACTAAGACACCCCACTTTCACCGCGTCATTAGATGAAGCACCAAATACGATGCTAATCTAATTACAGAAATTGGGTTAATAGACATTACCACGATTATCTATGCGATTTGGCGGGTTGGTGTGAGATGAGCAATTGTAAACAAAGCACACATGATCGTATGGAAACCATGTCAAGGCTGTCAGCCGCATTCATAACGCTGCAGATTAGGTCGCGTTTAGTGACTTAAGGTATATTTTGTCACATTGTGTGGCGCGCCGTCCAACCAAATAAAACCTATTCCTCCATGCAAATGTTTGCAGGAAACAAACATTAAATCATATTCAATAAGACGTGTGTGCACAGCCATAAACAGCGAAAACAAAGCAACACAAACCGCCGATGGCTGCACGGCCGCCAAGGCGTAAGACTTGATTTTCACTTTCGATTCACCAGCATCTGCTTCTTCGTGCATCGTCTGCGCGCATAAATGCTTTTTATGATACGGGGCTTTTATGTTAAACTTTGTCGGGTTATGTATATCCAGGTTGTGAGAAGATGCAAGATGAGTCAGAGAAAGTTCTACGATGTTATAACGAAGGTTCATTTTTTTTTTTGTAAGCACAATCAATCGATGTTATCTCCCAATCTTATTACACAAGCACGGGGAGAGTCTCGATCTTATCTCTTTCACACAAATGATTTGAAGAAATTTACATTTTTCTCGAAAATTAACCTAGTCATCTTTCAATTTCTAGTGGAATAGCTGTTTCCACGAACTTGACCATTTATTTAAGCAGGCAACGCCATGCCACATCCTCAAACTCAAGCAGACAAATTTCACCGCACACAAAAAGTGCAATAACCTGAAATAGCGCCTACGGCGAGTCTACATTTGACATTGGCAATAACTTACATGTTTTCCTTTAAATTAAAAAACCGGAAGGAGCGAGACAGGAAAACATTGAAGCCATATCCCAGTGAAAGTGAAAATATTGCAGACTAGTATCAGGTTCTTCTGGCAGATTAACGAAGAAGTGATATGCAGGGAAGCGGGAATCTTTCAAAACGTGCAGCGGGCGCGTGTGAAATGTGATATAATTGTTGCTTGGAAAGTTACTAACATCAACAAAACAAAAACAAGTTTTTTACTGCTTAGGCTAATCATGAAAATGTGTACACGATGTTTGCCATTAAGAAGATCAAGAGCACTTAAACAAGTTTCGTTTTATATAAATATGCATTTGGTTCCATGCAAATTTACAATTACCGGCGCTACTAAACATTTGCCCATCGTGTGTGAATCCTCGTTTTGATTCCATATGAAACGTATGAATGTTTGTTTTGTTTAGCTTTATAATTTCTCGTATGTGAACAAAATCAATTGTTTGAATCTAATTCACAAAACCAACTTAATGTGACTATTTGTTTTAGATTCCATGTGCTCTTAGACAATGGGACAAGAGAAGTCGTTACCAGACCGCAGTAACTCTTCTCAGGATTATAAAACACAATCCACCAGCCATTCGCATACGACAACGCCAACACCGACGTCCGTAGTGTTAAGGTCCACATCCCGGTCGACGGCTGTCTCCTCTTCCCGACTATCAACCACATCCTCCACCACATCCACGTCCTCCTATAAAAGCGTCGACAGACAAACAAAGTATCTGAACGAACATCTCTACGTGAAATCTTATTTGGACATTGAGGAAGAAGATCGCAACGCAAAGACACACTTCCAACCGGCTAAACCAGGCATACGAAACTACACACCAAAAATTCTTTCAGAAAAGCCAAAACAAGAAGTTGATGTCTGGATTTAAAGAGATCAGCGAAGATGTCTCTCATTGGTATACCATCGGTGCTGAGCCTGGCTGTAGGCGCTCCGATGACAATCATCGGACTTATTCCCTTGCTAGCCATTGGAATGAACTATTTTAGATATCAGGCTGTTGATCCCGAGTCTAAGATTATCGAGGCACAAAAGGTTTGTTTCTCTTAAGCAAATAGCAACTTAAAGAGCAAATAGTAAACTAATTTTCATTAAAACAATTTCAGCTTCGTCGTCATTACGACTTTATAGTAGTTGGCGCCGGTTCAGCCGGCGCCGTAGTCGCCTCCAGATTATCAGAAGTCAAAAACTGGACAGTACTTTTGATCGAAGCTGGTGGAGATGAGTCCGAGATATCAGACACACCAGCCGTTTCCGGCTACCTCCAACTGAGTGAGATGGACTGGAAATATCAGACTGAGCCAAACCCAAAATATTGTCGCGGCATGATTGGCGACCGCTGCAATTGGCCACGTGGCAAAGTAATGGGTGGCTCCAGTGTTCTGAACGCCATGGTTTATGTACGTGGCAATAAACGAGATTATGATTATTGGGAGGAACAGGGTAACCCCGGCTGGAGTTACGACAACATATTGCCATATTTTTTGAAGTCCGAAGACAACCGTAATCCGTATCTGACAAAAACGCCCTACCACGAGACGGGTGGATATTTAACAGTACAAGAGTCACCTTGGCACACGCCACTGTCGTTGGCGTTTGTGACCGCTGGCCAGGAAATGGGATACGAGTATCGTGACATTAATGGAGCCGAGCAGACTGGTTTTATGATAACACAGTCGACGATAAGAAGAAGCAACAGATGCAGTACCTCGAAAGCATTCCTTCGACCTGTTCGGTTGCGTCGAAATTTAGACATTGCAATGCATACGCAAGTCTTAAAGGTTCTAGTTGACGCCAACAAGCGAGCTTACGGCATTGAGATGCTGCGCAATGGAAGACGACAAATCGCGTACGCGAAGCGGGAGGTGGTTTTGTCGGCCGGCTCAATCAATACACCACAATTACTGATGCTGAGTGGCATTGGACCTGAGGAGCATCTGCAAGAAGTAGGCATTCCAGTTATTCAAAACTTGGCTGTGGGAAAGAACTTACAAGATCATATGGGATTGGGAGGCCTGACGTTTGTAATTGACGATCCTCTCTCATACAAGAGATCACGTTTTCAGGCGGTTGGTTCCGCCATCGACTACATCATGAATGAACGAGGGCCGCTAACTTATACCGGTATTGAAGGAGTTGCTTTTGTCAACACAAAATATGCAGACCCGTCCGGTTTATGGCCTGACATCCAATTCCATTTTGCACCAAGTTCAATTAATTCAGACGGTGAGCAAATCCGTAAGATTCTCAACATCAGAGATGGTTTATATAATACGGTGTACAAACCGCTGGCCAATGTTGACGCTGAAACATGGACTATTCTGCCATTGCTGCTGCGACCCAAAAGCAGAGGTACAGTCAAACTAAGATCGAAAAACCCGACGGATAATCCTGTTATTGAACCAAACTACTTTGATGATCCTCAGGACATGAAAGTGCTGGTGGAGGGAATTAAAATTGCGGTCAATGTTTCCGCGACGCAGGCATTTCAACGATTTGGCTCAAGGCCACACCCAATCAAATTGCCAGGTTGTCAACATTTAGAGTTTGCCACAGATGAGTACTGGGCATGCGCAGCCACACAGTTCACGTTCACCATTTACCATCCGACAAGCACATGCAAAATGGGTCCCAGCTGGGATCCCAATGCCGTTGTAGATGCCAGATTAAGGGTCTACGGTGTTCAGGGGTTGCGAGTGGTTGATGGCAGCATTATGCCAACGATTGTCAATGGCAATCCTAATGCGCCGATCATCATGATCGGTGAAAAAGCATCGGACATGATTAAGGAAGATTGGGGTCGTAAACGATGAGATCATTAATGTGTAAATGTTTGAATGTATTCTTGTGTTTGGACACAATGTGATACTTGATGAAAAACGGAAAATATTTTCAGAAGCCAGGACTAGCCCACAATGTCTGTTGCAGTTTCATGTTCAGCTAGCTAGTCAGAATTTAAGTTATCATTTAGTTTGGACAAGCTTTTTATTTTCAGAAAGTTTACGAAAATGTGGCACAGTAATTATGTATTTGTAAGTTTGTAAATTTTAATAAATACTTTTACACTTAGTTATGTCTTACGTGTTTTTTGTTAAATATCAATCGGCGAGGTAGGAAGTAGACAATAACCACATACCTGTAATTAGAAGAAAAAAAAAAGTATTGTAATATATTGTAATTGCATAAATACCAAAAAAAAAGTAATTTTAATTTAATGGGAAATAAATAATTGGCAATGTCAAGTCGCTATTTTCTACTGGCACAACAATATCTTGTGTTTCTTGCTAAATTTGAAAGTGGAATTTTAAATTCGGAATTTCAATAACATTCTGTTAATTCTTCATTATGCCAATGGCCAATATTGAAATATTTACAAAACTCAACACAGAAAATGATTGTGTCATTTTATAATATAAAAGTAAAAGCTTCGCATTAAATATTTATTTGCAGTGAAAAGAAAAAGAAACGTTTTCTGTGATCACTCGCTAAAATCATCCTAAGTACCATCGCCAACAAAGACCAAATAATATTTACACGTAAATTAAGCTCTGCAGAAATTTTGCATATGCACACGAAAAATTACCGCGGGCCGTTGACACACTAAAGGTGATCAATATTAAGAACAGTTTCCCCTTAAAAAACATATTGCACATGTCAGTGGCCTCATAGCTCGACGGTTGGTGTGGTCGCACGCGAAATGGGTCGCAGAATGCAGAACGGATGTGCCGAAGTGCAATGCGCTTAAAAAAGCAAGGGCAACAACAATTTGTTAAATGCAGGCATATGTTGCGACAGTTAAAACAACGGTTAACAACTGGAACGCAGCCGTAAACATAAATTCTGTTTCTCCTACACTAAAGTGGATGTACAAGAAGGCGGTGGCAAAGAAAGAAGTTGGTAAGTAGTTCTATTGTTTTAGCAGGCGAAGGTTTACAGTAAAGCGGAATGAAGTTTGATGGAAGTTTTCTGTTTAGCTAAATTACAATTTTATGTGTTGAACTGCAGCTTAGTTCAGTTTGATGGCTTTATAAGTTACATTAAGTCTATCTTTAGGCGTTTAATTTAGCAAAAAGCTTTAAAAACTGTTATATGGTTTTTATTGAGCTTTCAAGTAAAGAAACGCTTTTGAACAGTTTATGGAATACAACGAAAATTGATTTTATCAAATGTTTTGTCGATCCCTACAAATAAATCTAATAACAGTGCAGTAAAACAATGTTTCTTCTGACCGATCCTTATTAGTGATGACATCTCAAGGAATTCAATAGTTTCGGACTTGACGTCATCGTTCATCGCATTGACGTCACCAATCAGGATCACATTGGAATGTCTTGAAAACTGCGCTTTAGCTAGAAATAACCGCACATTTGTGTGTTTCGCTTATGGCTCCAACAACTCTCACACAATCGTCGGAGACTTTACGCGTTGTTTGTTTTGGTAGGTCTGTTCGTCTTATCCGTAGCACTTAATATGTGTGTTACTTAACACTTTCACTTATTGCATTTCTTCGCTCTTGCTTTTATTTGGCGCATGAAATCAAGAGTTGTTCGGATTGAGTAAGAGATGCCGGTATGCGTGTATGCCACGCAATACCACTTCAGTCGTGCCAAGATTCCACAATTATTGAGAAGCCAGCCGCCAACAGATGCGTCACACGTTCACTACAAAATTGCTTGAGCGTGCAAATCTGCACGTATGTTTTGGCTATTAGTTTAGTGATTTAAGGTTGAACATAGAAAAGAAACGATTTTTCTGAGATAGGTGGAATTATGCAAGACAGCGAGAGCATTTAGTTACGGAAATTGTCGTGGCTTTGAGATGTTTGAACGGAAGGAAGTTGATTTTAACTTTTAGGTTTAATCCGTGGTGGCACGATGAAGAGGCATTATGGTAACGCGCTGGCGGGCGTTGGCTAGAGTTGGGTGATTTAGGTAATTATTTTAAGTGCAGAGACAACATGTGCGCTTATAATTAATGATGTCATACATTAACATTGAAGGAGAAAAACGCAAAAGCTTTCTCCTCCACAATAAGTTTGCGTGTGTGAGAAAGGCGATCGAAAGCCGTAAAATGGCGTAGACACAAATAAATTGAATTAAAAGTGATTATTGGTATTTTAATTTTTGAACGTTTCTGTGATAATTGAATTATTTATTTTATTTTCTATGAAATATGAATGTTTTTGCGAAGGCAACGACACAACCATATTCATAGAAAAAACGTAAAAAATTAATTTTGAACAATAGTAAGGTCATTCGATAAACCAATGGATGGCCAAAATAACTATAAAAAATGAGTCCAATAGCGAGCATTTTTTCATTCGGTTTACAAAACCAAACAAAATAAAAACATAATTATGGAAACATATATGTCGAGACATTTATGACGCCGCGTCTTTCTTTCTCAATCCTATTTTGTTCACAGCTTGACTGTGAGGAAATGTAATAAATATCTTTGCAAAGACCAGTTTGCCTAGTCATATATTATATAGAAAAGACTAAAGAAATTTCACACGCAACAACAAATGAAAAAACTAATTTTATTATCAAAAAATCTAATTACGTGCAGTGTTCCAATCCAATCATGTTGCAAAATTTTAAGAAAATCATTTTTTCTTTGTTTTATTAAATCAAATAGAAATATATGTTATTTATAACATCTAAGAATGTAATTTAGTTAGAAATCCAGCAAGTTACTGTGATTTTTTCCGAAATTCAATAAAATGAAACAGTTGCTAACTGGCGACATCGCGAAAAAAGTTCGCGTTGCAAAACGACCACTTCATTTGAATTAAATTCATGGTGACACGAGTTAAAAAGCTAATGATATTCGCTGTTTTCAAATACAGGATTGTTACGCAAACATAAATCCAAATATTTATTATCCCTGTCGTAA
>JANSTS010015240.1:19115-34090 GCA_026546915.1 Sylvicola fuscatus
TAAATCGTGTTACAAAAAATATACGCCAATCAAAGTGAAATTTTGACGATTAACGATTTTTTCAATGTTACCGACATCGCTTCATGGTTATGATTAGTGATCCATTATTATGCGAGCAATTCGTATTAAGGTCTAAAGAACTTGATATCTATGCGTACTTCCGTATTGTTTATTTCCGTTACGCTCGGATTGTGTTTTTGTTTTGTTATAAGCCTTTAAATTTGTTTTTTTCTTGGTGTAATTCTTAAAATAAAAACATATGGCATATGCTTGCAGTTTTACATTATGATTTATGTTGTCAATAGCTTTCGTGCTTATGAAATGTTAGTTATTTCAAAGCAATTACCGCCGTTATGGTAAACTTTGCATAGTTTTAATAATTAATAAAAAAGTTCAATAACTTATAAAACAACTGAAGTTATTCGAGCAAATAAAGAAATTGATTTATAAGTTTCTTATTGCCAAAGACTAATAAAATCAAAACAGTTGAACAGTTTCTTTGGTAATTAAATTCACAATTCACATAATATAGTAATTATTAAAACTATTAAATATTGCCATAAATTGCAAAAATAACACCGACATTAACAGCACGTTTGGAAGTTTTCTTAAACAAGCAATTTGTCTATGAAATGTGCAATTAAACCAAGAATAAGTAAATAAAGAGTTTGCAATTTAGAGAAATTAGCATTTATAAGAAACAACCATTACGAAAAAATTTCTTGCAAAAAAAAAGATACATTCCGTGCTAAATCAAATTAAACAAAAAATATAATTTAAAAACACCGCTTAAGTCAGTTAACAACCGCAACCTTGATCCAAAGGAAAAGTTATTTATTTTCAATTAAATTGCAAGCATGCAAATAAGGTAAATAATGGATTCTTAAGACCCTGCAATCACGTTTGCGCATGCTTGAAAAGCATTTGAATTAAGAAAGTGATTTTCAAATATTGATTTATTCATGATTTTGTCGTTCGAATGTTTTGGAATTTCCGTATGCACTTAAAATCAATTAAATGTTTGTTTAGCCACCGGTTTTATTCATCATATTTGTTACGGATCTTCAAACAAACGAGAGAATGCTACGCAACAACTTCGATGATGTTTATACGAATAAAGAAAGGTTTATTGTGCATATAACATAAGTGGTTATTAACACAATTTATATAAAATGGGCTTGTCCTTCGAAGAGTAAATGATTTTGAAACGCTCTGTGCACTTTTTCAACGGCACAATTTTATGTTCAACGTATCAGAAATCGTTATTGGTGGTAGCGCTTTCATTGTGCTGCGTGCATATGGATATTTGCGTAATATAAAAATGCAACAACAATTGTTAGCTACAGAGAAATCAAATGACAAAAGCAGCGGTTTTTTGACAAAAAGTCAGCCAAGGACAACTTCATATGAGCAAGAAAAATTTAGGGTAAAAGCATGAATCGTTTTTATGTTAATTAAGTGGTTTGGTAAATCAAAACGAGATTAAGAAAACTGTTTTTTTGAAAAATAGAAGCCGATTTTTCTTTTGAATAACATTTACATAATTTTGATACAATACTTATTTTAAAAAATTTGTTCATGAAAGCATGAATATGATGTGTCACAATATTTATAATAAAATAAAAAGTGCAAATTTTGACAAATCGGTTAAATAAGAAACACCGTAATATTGTAATTAATCAAAAACGTGTATTTTTCGGCATGTTACATAAAAACGTCTTTACATCTGTATTACCGACGTGATTTATGGTAATCCTTAACAAAAATCCGCTTATTCACGGCTAATAACAACATGAAATCCTAAAAACGAATATAGCATACATGCATTCAATTTTTAAACTGAAATAAACCAAAGAATAGCGATTTCCGAACGAAAATTAACATAAAATGTGCAAGTACGTGCTGACGGAAATCCCGTTTCACAACAAAAAAATTGTAACACAACAAATCTCCCGGCTATAAATCAACCTTTAACCACATAGTAAGTAAGCCGTAATTGTTACAGTGAAATTCCTTGCAAAAAAAAACTCTCAACTTTTACTTTCGCCCATCTGCTGACGGCATAAAAATACATGCCGTAAAGTACAAAAACAAACTACTTATTTTTTTATAGTTGTACGGCATGCCCCAAGTGCCGTAATACACTTAACATAAAGAGACAAAAAACTTCCCGCTCGATTGAATGACAAGTGGCTGGCACCGTTTGAGCGGAATATTTCACTTTTCATTTTTGACGCTGCAGTTACAGCCGATTTGAGGAAGGTCAGTGCTTAATGCCCATGCTTAACCTAAGCTCAGCTGTTGCACTGAAGCGTGGCAACATTGACAACTTAATAGCCGATAATGGTATCCGATAAACGTAGAAGTTGGTTTTCTTCCTGAATAATATAATTGTTGATCAAGTAACACAAGGAATGTGAAAACAATATCTTATACAATTTATTATTATCGTAATTTTTTTTAAATAATAATATAATTTTTATTTTTATATTTCAGACCACTGGCACTTCGGAGAGTGCAAAAGCAACCAAACAGCGTAAATAAGAATGTTTCTGCGATCTGAAAGCACTTGGATGTACATACGAAGCCTTTACCTGACTGACTCACAACTTCACATCTACAACAACAGATAGCTAATTCGGTGAACAACTCTTTGAGATTAAAAAAGAAATGGTTTTGAACCTGTTGCTAGCCTCCACGATCATCAAATCAACATTTGGTGTTATCACAACTGGGCTATGGCTAATTCCTTTGCTTGTAGCTGCTATATCGTACTACCGATACGACAAACTCGATCCCGAATCTGCACCGATAGATCAAAAAGCGCTTTATCCCGAATACGACTTTATAATTGTCGGTGCCGGTTCAGCTGGAGCAGTAGTTGCCAATCGTCTTACGGAAATCCACAACTGGAATGTTCTGCTGCTGGAAGCCGGTCCTGACGAAAATGAGATCACCGATGTACCGTCGCTAGCAGCTTACCTGCAGCTCAGCAAACTAGACTGGGGCTACAAGACGGAGCCAAGCACAAAAGCTTGCTTGGGCATGAAGAACAACCGATGCAACTGGCCACGTGGCAAAGTAATGGGTGGATCAAGTACTCTGAACTATATGTTATACGTTCGAGGCAATCGCAATGATTACGATCACTGGCAGTCATTGGGGAATACTGGATGGGGATACGACAATGTGCTGCACTACTTCAAAAAGTCAGAAGATAACAGAAATCCGTATTTGGCTAATAATAAGTATCACGGCAAAGGAGGGTTCTTGACTGTGCAGGAGTCGCCATGGCACACACCGTTGGTAGCCGCTTTTGTGGAGGCTGGAACCGATTTGGGTTACGAAAATCGTGACATTAATGGTGAATATCAGTCAGGATTTATGATAGCACAAGGAACTATCAGGCGCGGCAGCCGGTGTAGCACATCGAAGGCATTTATTAGGCCAGTACATCTTCGGAAGAATCTGCACGTGGCAATGAACGCACATGTGACGAAGATTGTCATTGACCCAACGACCAAACGTGCAATTGGAGTGGAATTTTATCGCAACGGCCAAAGGCAGCGCGTGCTCGCCCGAAAAGAGGTCATCATGTCGGCTGGTGCCGTCAATACTCCACAGATTATGATGTTGTCTGGTATTGGGCCACGCAAACACTTGGAAGAGCACCAAATTGAAGTGATTGCAGATTTGCCGGTAGGAGAAAATCTACAGGATCACGTGGCGATGGGAGGACTGACCTTTTTAGTGGACAAGCCAGTAGCCATTGTGCAGGATCGCTTTAATCCATATGGCATGACAATGCAGTATGTCATGAATGAACGTGGCCCGATGACAGCGTTAGGAGGTGTAGAAGGTTTGGCATTCATTAACACCAAATACGCGAATACGTCGATAGATTGGCCAGACGTTCAGTTCCATATGGCACCAGCATCAATTAATTCAGACGCCGGTGCAAAAGTAAAACATGTTCTGGGACTCAAAGAAACCCTCTACCGGGAGGTATATAAACCAATAGCTAATAAAGATGTTTGGACAATAATGCCCTTACTTCTCCGGCCCAGGTCAAGAGGCTGGATTCGTCTCAAGTCCGCAAATCCGTTTCACTTTCCACTTATGAATCCAAATTACTTTGATGATCCATTGGATATTAAAGTTATTGTTGAGGGTGTCAAATTTGCACTGAAAGTTGCTAATGCCAAAGTATTTACACAATTCGGTTCGCGTTTGTACTCCAAACCATTTCCAAATTGTAAGAAATTTAAATTTATGTCAGACGCATACATTGAGTGTCAAACGAGGACGATATCGATGACAATTTACCATCCGGTGGGTACCGCCAAAATGGGACCTTCGTGGGACCCAGAGGCCGTGGTAGATCCACGATTGAAAGTTTACGGTATTCCGGGGTTGCGAGTAATCGATGCCAGTATTATGCCAACTATAAGTAGTGGCAATACCAATGCACCGGTCATTATGATTGCGGAAAAAGGATCCGACCTAATAAAGGAGGATTGGTTGGTGCATCGGATCGACGAAAACGTCCCAGATGAAAGTCAAATCGTGCAAGTGGAAGTCAGAGCTGCGAACTTGACTACTGTGACTGGCAATGCAACTAGAATTGCATAAATTCATTTTGTAGATTTGTAATTACTTATGTACATAGTTTAGTGAAATATGTAAACAATTTTTTTATTGTGCGTGTAATTTGTATGCGATTCGTGTGAGGCATGTGAACTATAAATCGATATGTATGAGCGTGTTTCTGTGCCATGGTGTGTAACATGTAGATTTAAGGTCAATGTAAATACTATTTAATGTAACAAAAAACCGACTGTTGAAATTGAGGATTGTAGAAATAAAAACAAATTAAGAAAATTATAAAATGTTTTGAGATTAAAATGACTGATTGATTTTAGATATGCTAACGTTGCCGTTTCCGCTCTGTCCTTTTAACCAATTTCAGGAAAACAAAACAAATATGTTTTTATTAATAAAAATTGAAAAAAGCTTCAAAACACAAAAAAATCATTTTTAAACCGAGTATACACCAAAAGAGACCAGCAAAATCTGGAATTATAAATTTTGTGTTTTTGGAAGATTTTAGATAATACTATTTTAGGCATAAAACATTACAATCCATAAAAATATTCATAGCATGTTTGTACAAAGAGAAGGGCGAACAAAATAGATAAAATAAAACGCCCGAGTTTATGCTATATTTTTTTTTACGAATTTTCGAAAAGCTTTGGTAAAGCTTTCTGCTCGTTTAAGCAACTTTTCACCCTACGAAACAATAATTTCTGTGAAAAAGATGGAAGTGCTTTTGAATAATAAATTTAAAAAAAAATTGTAGTAACAAAAATTGGGAATGCCCAATTCATCTTGATAACAGGATTTTAATTCAATTTTATAGATTGGTAAATGAAATTACTTTCAATATTATTCTTGAACGTGTGTTTAAAAAACACAAAGGCTATAATGGATATTACAACTTTTTTTTTAGGTCACAAACAGGTTTATAATTAACACGAATAAATAACTTGAATGTTACGTCTGACGTCAGTATCTAGAAGGAAACGGAATCAATTTTTCATTTCGTTATCAAAAATAAGAACTGACGTAAACAATTATAGGAAGAATTAAAAATTTATACAAAAAAGTAAGAAATTAAAGATTTTTATAATGAAATAATTTCCACAAAAAAAACAGTTGGACTGATTTTTAGGTCTATAATAATCAGCACAACCTCATTTAAAAAACAAAATAAAATATTTAAAAAATGTGACCGAAAATATAAAAAAAACGCATTTGATTTTCATCGTTGACAGATAAAATAAACATAAAAACTAAGATGCCGAAACCAAAACCTTAAGTTTAATCACTTATGCAAGAATTATTGAAATTAATTTTTTGCTCAAACGTTTTTCTCGGACGTTGGGCAACTCGTACGTAAAAATGTTGGTTCTTTTAAATTTATTTTTTATATGTAAATATTATTTATTTCAATAAAAAAAGAGATTATTAATTAAAAGAGTGTAAATCAAAGACCCGCAATTGTGAGACAAATTAAGGTTTTTATGTAGTCAATGACCTTCAAAAACCCAAGAATGCATCAATTTCAGTTTTATATTATCTTGCAAAATACGAATTCAACAATAAAATGCATTTTCTTTTCCAAAACAAAGTATTCGCTGTACTTATGAGCTTAAAGCGTTGATTGCCCTTGAAAATTCAATTCGATGTGCAAACAGGAAGGCGCTTTAAAAAAAAACTGTTTCACGAACAGAAAATAAAAGCCATATCCACTTTTGAGTTCAGATCTCACCACCTGTTGAGTATGCCAACGAATTTAAAAAACTGTATGGAATTTCAGAAATCGTAGCTTGTCCCCCAAAAAGTTCATCCATACATTCTAGTCGTTTTGTGAATTTTTGAATAATAAACAAAAACGATTGGTTTATTTTAGATGTAGAATGACGCATTAAAATCTATAATAATCTTTTTTTCCCTTACATTCTCAGATATCAATATATCGAAACAATGTTTCCGGAATGCGTAGGAGCATTCATAAAACTATTTATTTTCACAGATAATAGAAGTTAATAAGTGACCTTTACCTGAAAATTAAGTAACGGAAAAATAACAGTAAAAATATGTTTCACTTTTATCAAACTGGTTAATCATCTTATATTAAAATTAATCCACAGCATCAATGGATTGTGAAAAACAGCCAAAGCATATTTTAAAACTTTTGAATTAACACAGATTGCTTCTGCTCAAGGTTCGCGTAGCAGACTCACAATGCAGACCAACAATCTGCACAAGGACGATCAATTAAAACCCGAACGCTAGGTCACTGAACGTCAACAGAATGTCGTGGCTGAATTGTCATCTCACCATTATGGTTTTAAAATTATTTAAGAAACTAACAATCAGCCCTAGTTTAGCTAATATTAGCCATAAGTTAAGGAGATAATCTCACTTTTTAATTGATCAATACAGACTTATAGTTATTGTCTAGAAAACATTCAACTAAATAAATAAGAATCGAACCGGTTTATTTATTTGTTATTATATTTTTCGTATGTTAAGACACAAATAACGTGCGTATGATCCACACAAAAACCTTGCGATTATATTTCAAAATGATAATAAACCACTTCGAGCACACGTAAAAAATCACAATTTAACTTTAAAGAAAGCAAATCACGATGAGATTCTCGTAGAATTGAATAAAAAAAACTAATTCAAGTGTAAGACATTGAACTAATTAAAATAAAGCAGAAATACTAAGTGAAAGCCTTGTTCTGATCGATAAATTAAGTCTAATCTTGTTCTAACTTCTAATTCGTACTTGATCCATCGAGGTCACTCGCAGTCAAGCATAATTCAATAGCAAAAATATACGAATAAATGCATAATCAAGAAATTACAAAAACAAATAACTATTAAGGAATTTATGCATTCTTAATTATTCGAATAATTTAAATATTACCTTAACAAAGGATAAACTCGTTTTAAAAATCCTTAAAATATATTTTTTACTGAATCAAGACATTTTTTTTTGCTATAAAATCAGTAGTTTATAAATAAAGAAAGATGAAGTATTTATTATATACGGAATCGTGAAATGGCTTATATGTTACGTACATTGTTTTTATATAAATGCATCATTGCTTCAAACTGAATTTTTTTTTATGCGCAATAATTATTCCGGTTTTGGGTGACGTTTAGGAATTTAAATGTGACGCGATCCTTATGATGACTTTGGAGGATGCCTTCATATATTTCATTAAGGTCACAATTTGTATTTTATGGTCCATATGAATCAGATAATTAACATTTAATTAACTGAAAACGCTGTATTTCGTTGAAAATTAAAATTCAGAACCCAAACAATGGTTTCAGTGGCAAACCAGACAGATGCAGATCAAAAAGAAAGATTGCATGCAATTTTCGCAGAGCTTGCACTTCAATCACGTCGTTTAGAAAAAACACCATTTTGGTATTTTAAAAAGAGATATTTTCATAAAGATACCAATTTTTGTCACAAGAAGTCAAGCATACATTTATTTAAATTATCGCGATTGAAAGGAAATAAATGACAATATATAAATATTTAACCATATCGAATTAGTCACGGCTGAATCAACCAGAGGATTCCCAGTTTTTTTAAATACCTGTTTGATCTGCATGAAAATATACCACCAGATGAAAAGGAAGTATTCACAAGGAATAAAACGATTATTTCAAAACGTAATTGAAAAATGATTTATACAAAGAATTAGGAAGCAACCTCATCTCAGACCACAAATAATATGTAAATGCACAATTCAATTAAACTCACGGTCGATTCAGATTGGCGTGTATCTTTTGAACGGCTGTAACGCGATTGTTCAGGTTGATGACAATTTCAGATAACAACTATTATCTGCCTAAAAGTGAGAAACAGCGCCAACAAAATCAAATTAATTATGACAATTTTAGGAACCCGAATGGCATAGGCTGGTTATATCCATTAAATCCCACCAGCCAAAGTAGTCACTTCACTTAAACTGTATAAAACTGCATCCATTGTCAAGGCAAGTCAGTATGCGCTGTATGTAAGATGCCTATACGAACCGCACTTTTCCACAAAATTGAATACTTGCAAGTTCCATGAAATTGGCAGTTGCATTCAGTCTGATTAAGGCAATCCACACTTGCCGTGCTCGTAGCATATAAAGCTTTAAGGACGAACTATTTTATTAATTATAATCAATTGCTGTGTGGCTCTTGTCGGTTCAAGTCACGTCTACTTAGTTGCTGCTGGTTGATTTATTTGCCAGGTGCGATTGCATTGTTTTGGAATTAAAATTCTGCATAAGTTTTGTGATGAAATAATTTGTTAATTTAAATATAAAAAAAGTGAATTCAATATTATTACTCAGTATAGATGTGGCAGTGGTTACAATTAGTTGGTCAAAAAAACCTTACATGAAAATGAAGAAGTGCATTACAAATAAAAAGTGAAATTATTTTAGTGAAAATAATTAAGATACCAGTGAAAACTAAAATAAAATTAAATAAAATGCATTATAAAATAATCATACTAGCTCTTACAATAATAACAGTGCACTCCCAAATATTGGATCTTGTAAATAAATTTATTAGGACTGGCACACGTCAATTAGATATCGAAAATTTGGATAATACTAAAACATTGTTGCCAGAATATGATTTCATAATTGTGGGAGCTGGCACGGCTGGATGTGTGCTAGCAAACCGTTTAAGTGAAAATCCCAAGTGGAAAGTACTGCTACTTGAAGCTGGCCAACATGAGAATCTTCTCATGGATGTGCCATTGTACGTGCATTATCTGCAGCAGTCCAAGGACGTGAACTGGGCATATAAGACACAAAGAAGCAACACATCGTGTCTGGGCCTCGTGAACAACCAGTGCAACTGGCCACGGGGAAAAGTAATGGGCGGCTCAAGTGTGCTCAACTACATGATATACACCCGCGGAAATCGGCGCGACTACGACAAATGGGCGGCTATGGGCAGCAAAGGTTGGGGTTACGCCGATGTCTTACCGTATTTCAAAAAAGTTGAGAATAATAAAATACCGAACGCAGCGCCTGGCTACAAGGGCACTGGTGGACCAGTAACCATTTCCTATGTGAACTTTCGGTCAGATGTGGCCAACGCGTTTGTGGCGGCGGCCCAGGAAACTGGACAACCGTATGTGGACTACAATGGCCCGACTCAAGTCGGTGTCTCCTATTTACAAACAAACACCAAAGATGGCATCCGGGAGAGTTCAAACAAAGCATATTTGTATGGAATTAAGGGACGCAAAAACTTGCACATCAAAAAGTTGGCAATGGTGACTAAAATTATGTTAGACGAGCAGCGCCAAGTGGCAACTGGTGTACAGTTTTACGCCAACGGAAAATACTACACAATCAAAGCGATTCGGGAAGTGCTGCTGTCTGCAGGTGCCATTAACACGCCACAATTGCTTATGTTGTCAGGCATCGGTCCAGCAGATCATTTACGCGAAGTCGGCATTCGACCAATTGTTGATTTACCCGTTGGGTACAATCTAATGGACCATGCTGCACCGGGTGGTTTGACGTTCAAGGTTAATGTCTCCACAATTTCGTTAAACTCAGTTAGCACCAACTCAATACGTCAATATCACACCGGCAATGGTCTCTTTTCGTCGCCTGGTGGCTGTGAGACGATTGCATTTTACGATTTGGAAAATCCAAATGACCCCGACGGCTATCCCGACCTGGAGTTGCTGGAAATTGATGGATCAGTCCATTCGTTGGATGTCCTGAAGAAAAATTTTGGCATTAAGCCGGAAATTTATCGAGAAATGTATGAGCCGATGGAGCTGCGAGGTGATAACGCGTTTATGGTGTTTCCTATGGTGCTGCGGCCGAAAAGTCGCGGAAGGATCACGCTGAAGACGACCAATCCATTCCAGTATCCGAACATAAATGCAAATTACTACTCAGATCCGTATGACATGGAAACGTCAATTAAAGGCATTAAAAAAACATTGGAATTAATTGACACTGACGCTTTTCGTAGAGTAAATGCAACTCTTCTCGACGCCGTTCTAGCACCATGCGCGCATCTGGGATTTGGCACCGACCAATATTGGGAGTGTTACACACGTCATTTTACATTTACCATTTATCATTACAGCGGAACTTGTAAAATGGGTGACATTAATGATAACACCACAGTTGTGGGACCAGATTTGCTGATAAGGAATATTAAGAATCTGCGAGTTGTTGATGCAAGTATCTTTCCTGATATAATGGCCGGTCATCCCAATGCAGCTGTTTTCATGATTGGTGAAAAAGCCGCTGATATAATCAAACAGGCTTGGGGTTTCTTGTAAATACGCTTTAAAAAAAAAATTCAAACGAATGCAGCAAGGACAAGAATTAAAAAAAACTCGTTTGGAGCCATAATCAAGTAGTAGCGGTTTTGGGGGCTCAAATGAGAGGAATACCGTCACAAATCAGACTGTAAAAAAAGCCAACATGTAGCCTTGCAGCGAATCTTGGACGAGTGTTAAATAAAATTTGGTCAGTCGCGTTTTGAAATCAATAGGAACAACATATTTTAAAATATGCCTCCGCCGTAGTGTTTTAAAAATTGAGCTAGAAACTTTATTTAATTTTAAAGTTCCAAGTGAATAAATACCAAATAAGAACATAAAATACTTAAAAAACTTAGTGAAAGATATTTGTGTGATACAAAAAAAAAACCAAATGATTAAAAATGAATTTAACTAAAGTGATTGCAAATATCTCTCTTATTCTACTTATAAATTCTTCCTGCTGCCAAGCCCAGTTCCTTGACTCAGTGTTCAATTTTTTGATAAATGCATTCCAACAGGAGTCTTTCGAAAATATAAACCCATCGCCACTTCAAGATGAATACGACTTCATAATAGTGGGTGGTGGCACGGCAGGATGTATTCTTGCTACCCGCCTCTCAGAGGACCCCAATTTTAGTGTGTTACTACTCGAAGCGGGTGACCAAGAGTTACTTCTTATGGATGTACCGGCCGGCGCGGGTACCATTCAATTGAGCGAGGATCTGAATTGGGGCTACAAAACCGCCACATCGAACTCGTATTGCCTCGCGATGAACAAAAACCGTTGCAAATGGCCAGCTGGACGGGTGATGGGTGGATCCAGTAGCATGAATTACATGATCTACACGCACTCAAACATACGCGACTTTGACAATTGGGCAGCTCATGGTTGTGACGGCTGGAGTTTTAACGAAGTTCTTCCGTATTTCCGTAAGCTGGAAAACAATCACGTACCAAATGCAGTGCCTCAGTTCACTGGACGTGGTGGTCCGATAACACTCAGCACGCCAAATTACCGAACGAAAGTGGCTGAACAATTCTTAGAAGCCCACTTAGCAGAAGGTCTTAACTATGTCGACTACAATGGGCCGACTCAAATAGGAGTGTCGTATTTGCAGACAAATATTAAAAATGGATTTCGTGAAAGCACGAACACGGCTTATTTGTACAAAGTAAAGAATCGCCGAAACTTACATACAGAAAAGCAGAGCTTGGTGACGAGAATTCTTTTCAACGCCGAAGGGACTGCAGCGGTGGGCGTCGAGTACCAAAAGAATGGCAACAGTTTTGTGATCAAGGCTAGGAAAGAGGTTATCGTTTCAGCAGGTGCAATAGGATCACCACAATTGCTGATGGTTTCGGGAATCGGACCCGCAGATCATTTGCGTCAGTTCGGCATTAATCCCATTGTTGATTTACCAGTGGGCCTTAATTTGATGGACCACATATCACCGGGAGCCATCACAATTTTGGTCAATGTGTCCACGCCAACTGCCTTAAATTCATTAACGCCTGAATCTGTCAGAGATTTTCGTCAAAATCGCGGCCCACTTATAATGCCTGGTGGTTGTGAGACGATTTCGTTCTTTGACACGGAACATCCCGGGGATCCAAACGGATATCCCGATCTTGAGATATTGCAGTTGGCTGGGTCGATGCTTTCCGAGTCGGAAACATTTAAAATCAATTATAATATCAAAGATGAGATTTTCGAAACAATGTTTCGTCCATTGGAATCGATGCAGGATCGCACGTTTACGGCGTATCCAATTATTTTAAGGCCCAAAAGTCGGGGCCGGATATCACTGCGAAGTGCCAGTATGCTGTATAAGCCGCGAATTGATGCCAACTACTATTCTCATCCGTATGACATGCAGATTGCACTGAAGGGCGTGCGCAAACTGCAGCAGCTTGTTAACTCGTATCCGATGCAACAGATTGCCGCGCGCTTCCATGACACGGTTCTGCCGCAATGTGCGAGTTATCCGTACGATAGTGACGAGTACTGGACGTGCTGGTCGCGTCACTTCACCTACACTATTTATCATTATTCGGGGACGTGCAAGATGGGCAGTCCGTACGATCCGACAGCTGTAGTGGATCCACAATTGAGGGTGCGCGGTATTAGCAATTTAAGGGTAGTGGACGCCAGTGTGATGCCCATCATTCCAGCAGGACACCCAAATGCGGCTGTTATGATGATCGCGGAGAAGGCGTCTGACTTGATCAAGCAAGATTGGGGCAGTGTGACGTAAAGGCGTTTTTATTTGAGTAATTCAATTTAAATTTAACTGATCGTGTAAGAATTCTGTCACGAACGTAGAATAATGTCGCTAAATTTATTATTTTTATTTCAATAGTGAAAGATAAACGAACAAGTATTATATTCATTACTTAATATTAAATGTTGTTTATTACCGTAGGTATTTAAAGAATAAACAAACATTTGTTTTATTTTTTTAAATAAAGACCTTTTATTTAATTAACAATATGTTTTAATTTTTTGTTTGCCACAACAGAAAACTTCGTAAAAAAAACTCACCGGAATTTCTGTATCTGTATTTTCTGATCAATATTTTAATTGGTAAATGATTAATTAAATTTTTCTTTTCCAACAACAGTGGGCAGCTTTTTAACAAATTTTATTATTCAATTAAATATAAAACAGGTATATTTAATACACGTTAAATTGTGCTTTTCAAACTGACTGAGTTTAAATATGCCGAAAATTTTGATATAGATACAAGGTTACGTCACTTTACATCAGATTCATTCAGTTTTTCGCTTTTCAAGAATAAGGAATCCATTGCGTTCTTTGCAAGTCCAACGAGCTACTTATAACATATTCTAACCTTTTTGCAAACGATCACAAATCCAAATATTTTTCGTTTACACTGATTCAGATTTCTTAATAAAGATTTGCAGGGAAATTTAAATTCAAGATTATCAGCATATATAGAGAAAGATAGTAAAAAATATGCAGCCGGAAAGCAGACAAGCTGACTCGTGTCGCATCTCCATATTCTATAAACCATGACCTTTGTGGTTCCTGTTTTGGCGATCATCATGATAATATCAAAATTAAAATTAAAAAAAAAATTAATGATTGTTGAACAATGCGTTAATGCGTGCGTCACTAGATTGCTAGTGTCAAATACCTTGACACGGCTGTAGTTGCCGAATCAGAGGAGTGTGAATTATTGACTTAAGATTAGCAGCTTCATGTTACGGAATTTATGCAAATTTATAATATAAAAAACAGCATCAGCTCTGACGTCGCGGGTATTCAACTTATTCTTGAATTGGGAAAACTCGTAATAGCAGTTCACCCAAAAAAGCGAAACCGGCTTCGAAGTGGAAGTTTGTATTAAAAAAAAGACGTCAGAACTAAGTTAATCAATGCATGACGTTAAAGCAAGATTATAAATAGTTTTTGAATGAAACAATTTTATAAAGGCATTTTAAATATTTCTTGAATAGCTAATCGAAGAGAAGATTTACAACAATAATCGATTTAGAAAACGACGCTACCTTCAGGGCTACCTTAATATATTTTGTCATTAAAAAAAATTTAAGTGTAATTAGTTGAATGACCATGACGATAGTTCATTGTCCGTGAAAATACCATGATATGATTTTCGTTAATGAAAAAAAAAATTAAAAAGTCTAATTTACAAAAAAAATGTTCATTCTTAGACGGCAATAATTTCAAAAGACATTAATCAATTGATAAAAAAAATATTGTAAATTTTTTAAAAAGAAATAGAAACCCTATAAAATATAAATTTGGTTTCTTGCATATTTAAAGTTTGTGATCACGCAGGCAAAGCGTCGGTGCCGAACAAAATCAATAAGACTGGATTCAATGACAGTCTTCAACGATATAAAATCAACAAAATGAATTAATTAATAAATTATTATGATTGTTGTCTGGTGGCTTGGAAAGTTTAAAATTTCAGAAATAAAATCTACATAAACGCCAAAAGCTATGCATTGTTTCAGTAAGTAAATAGTATGAGTTCAGGCTAAATAAAATATAAAAGTACAACTAAATACTTAACAAGAAGCTTTATATATTGTCCAT
>JANSTS010015241.1:5058-34992 GCA_026546915.1 Sylvicola fuscatus
CAGGCGGAGTTATGTGACATGTCCATGTTGAGTGAACAATTTATTTTCTTGAATAGAACAATTTTTTTCCTTTTTATGTAAAGTGAAATTTTTAAACATTTATTTGTCATAAATCATCTAACTCACAATTATTTGTTTTGGAATAACAAATTCACCCCTATCCGCTTCTTCGTCGTTCAAGCAATTCTCTCTCAAGGGATGTGATGCTCATTGTACGTGAAAATATGCGTGGAATGCCAAGAACGTCGAACAACTGTCGGATAATATTTAGAAGGAATGACAGAGTTCACAGGCGTTCACGAACTTGCGCACATCCTTTCGACATTAGATAAACATGACGTCACCTAACGCCTGTGGAATGCCGAGTTGTGGCGTTAAGGACGCGTTCTCTCCCTCTAACATTTTTATCTAGCCTTTGTCTAGGTTTTGCTTAGATATTTTGTAACAGGATGTCACAAACCGGGCGCAGACAAACGCCACATTCCACGGTTGTTCAAACACGAAATGTATAAAGGTTTCCATGTCCTGAAGTGTTTGTATGTGTGCTGAATGTAAAGTGGAGATGAAAATATGTTCAAGAAGCGTGCAGGATTCGTGAGACTGCAATGTGCCGTTCAACATTGTTGTTATTTGAAGGATCTGCCTGAAATTTTCCATAACATATTTTAAAGCTGCGTTGTTTTATCTGAATTGCTCCGCATTTGTGTAAATTTTGACAGAAATGATATTTTTTATTGTCATTTTTGCTTGTTAATCATCCGCTCATTGCAGAATTGTTGGTCACTGTCTTAACCTATATTTAATTTTATATTTAATCACTCTTATTGTTTGAGTAGCGAATGTCTGCCAAGTCGTGTGGGGTATAATAAATAGTGACAAACAGCCGCATTGTTTGGCCATTAAATAAACAAGCCATATACCATTTTCTCATTCATGAAACTAAACAAATGGAGAAAAAACACAAACACTTTTTGAGTGGGTGGTTTTGATAAATAGTGGCCCATCTGTATAAATATTGCTATTATAGTAAAAATAGAAATTACATAATTTAACGGAACTTTGATATCGGAGACCAACTGCCATTCATGCCTGTAACAATCCAAAAAGAAACGATTGCAGCAAAAAGTATGTCTTTCTTCGAAAAATTAAACCAAATTGATGTTGTAAGAACATTTGAGTAGGAGAAAGATTCTAGATGACTCTATGTCAGCACAAACTCCAAATGTTATTAATAAACGCCAGCCGCCATCATCCATCATGCCAATTTCAATCCAGCTCGGTTGTAGCATATATCTGTTGGAGGCGAGCCAACAAAAATTTAGCTTTCATTTAAACACAAAATCGAGATAAATCATTTTCTATACCAACATCAGCTAGTTTAATGATTTTTTTCGATTCTGGACCGGGATGGTTTTTTCAAACAACTTTTGAATTGTATATAAACATTGGTTTAGTCATCCTTTGTTGATGAATCTAATACCTAAAAATACAATTATCAAGATTAATTGGAAGTCACTTTTATTTGTTAAGTTCTAGGTTAATGGGAAAGTCCGAATTAAAATTATTTAATACGATCAAGCTCAAATAATAGTAAAAATATATCAAAACATTTTTGTGTCAATCTTGAATGGAAGCAAGCTCAATTTTTTTCATTTATGCTATTCTTATGTTCAAAGCCGACTTTTATAGATTGTTAGTAAAAACGCCTGAAAGTCGTAAAGTCCTATGCCATAAACACTTCCAGATATAAACCATAGTAATAAACAAATCTTGAGCAACAAATAACAATTGTTAATTGTTGCAAAAAGAACATTTAGTTTTACAGTTTATCAAAACGAAAATCATTAAGATAATGCCAAAAACAGCATTCATAATACATTGGATGCAATAAAATCCCCTAATATTAATTGCAGCTATTACAAATGTAGTTTTCTGCCAAACTCTATTTCTACAAATTACTTCATCACTAGCAAGATGCTAAAAATAAGTTGATAAGACGCCAACTTTTGATACAAACCAAAACAGTACGACACAGCCGCTAATTCTGAAAGCTTCGTCGCTCTTCCAAAACTGCAAGTCGCTGGCTGTTAGCAATAAATCCCAATCAAAGCGAATATTAGCGTTAATTGATAGGAAAAGCCCAAAATTAGTGCCAAGAAAATTTTGATTAAGATAAGATTACGACAACAGAAAAGTCTCACCATTTTAATTTGTTTATAGGTTGCCGGTAAACGTGAGCCAGAGAAGGAGCAGGAGGCTCAGCAATGGATCGAGGCGGTCATTGGTGAAAAGTTCCCAGCTGGTGTGTCCTACGAGAATGCCCTTCGCGATGGCATCATCTTCTGCAAGCTGATGAACCGACTGACACCGGGCATCATCACAAAGGTCAACGTATCTGGCGGCGATTACAAAATGATGGACAATCTTAGTCAGTGAGTATGCATTGCGGCGCTTTATAGTTTGTTGCGACGCGACGCTTGGAAGAAATGAAAACCTAAAAAGTTTGACAACGTTTCAAAATTTCACGCTTCGTTTGTAGCAGGCGAACAACTCCATGCAGCAGCTCAACACTCAACGCTGCGCCATTCACAATTGCCGCGCGTCATACACGCTGCGATGGTATTGGTCGACTCGCTATCGCATTCCAATGATGCGCATGCGCCTTGCATACCGGGCGCCAGCGCGCTGTGTCGCTAGTCGCGCTGTGCTTCTGTTCCTAACAGCCTGCTCCGAATTGCGGAGGAAATTTTGGCGCAATTCTCATCGCAACGCGTTTTATTCACATGCCATGCATCGTTGCGGTGCTGCCACTGTGGCCTTTGCCGTTCATATTTCGCGCAATGCGTCCACATGGCAGCACTGCGCGCCGGCCGGCACATTCTCGGTCGCACTACTCAGCTGCTGACTGCTGCAGACTTGTGCTGCCGCAGTTGCTGGCCGCCTTGTAGACTTCACTTAAAGTTGATGATTTTAGAGTGAATTTTGATGGCGCAAAATTGATTCGACAGCGTTGGAATGTTTTTCACTTAGCTCACTGATTCGACTCGCTCATGCACTCCTAGTAGATATAATTTTGGCCAACTGCATGCACTTCGTTACCGTCCCGATAAAAACGGCGGCAGAATTCAAGTGAAATTTTGCAGCGACCTTGCAATCCCAAAATGCATTCTCATTATCAACATTTTCTTTGCCTCAAAGCCATTTTTAATAACAAACAATTCTCTTGTTCCAGATTTCACAAAGCCTGCACAAAATACGGAGTCCCCGATGTCGATCTTTTCCAATCTACAGATTTGTGGGACATGAAGAATATTGCACTTGTGACCAATACTATTTTCGCCATCGGGCGTGCTGTAACTAATTACTACTTACCATTATTAAGTCACCTGAATTAACTTTCATTGATTTACATAGTGTTACAGACATCCAGAGTGGAAGGGACCATTCCTTGGACCACGTCCAGCTGAAGAGAATCGTCGCGAATTCTCAGAGCAGACTTTGCGTGCCGGGGAAGCCATCATTGGCCTGCAGGCTGGTAACAATCGCGGTGCCAACCAGTCGGGACAGAGCTTCGGTGCTACCCGCAAAATTCTGCTAGGCAAATAGGCATCCCATTTTTGGTGGCCTCAACTGCCCAGTATCTTTTATATTCATTCTTTTATATTAAACTAAACACATAACTTTATTTATTTTGTATTTAACGATTTTATTAATCAATAAACTTACTGTTCAAACAAGTAAATCTTCACATATTACACCTGTATCGAATAAAAGGTTCTAAGAAAGCTCTGATACAGATCAACAGTAAAATTCCTGCGTGGCAAAATTGAAAGGCACAAAATACAATTCTATATATAATATTAAATGGTAAATGGGTGTTGAATATCAAGGCGGCGAAACAATGCATCGATTGTGAGTGAGACCTGCGTGCAGACGTTACATAAATTTGGTTCCAATAAAAATCCCAATCACAGATAAATCAAAATTCGTCTCCAAAGTGCTCTCTCTTTGTTTAAATCAAATTGCAACGAAAAGATTCTTTTCCTCGGTAAATTGTTGTCGTTTGTACTCTTCTCATGGCAAGCAGTGCACTCCCGTGTCATCGCATCCATTGCACGAATCATAGTCACTGCCGCCCTTGCCGTCGGACGATGTACGGCTAGAGTTTGAGTCGTAGCTATTGCTGCATGTTGTATTGGAGCTGGACTTGATGATAATTTGCGGTGGCTGAAAATTCGACTGATTCCTGTTGACGTCCTCTGCGTCTATGTGATTTATCTCATCCGTCACGTTCCTGTATTGCCTCCGATGAGATGTCAGTGCATGCCAAATTCGAACCTCGACGCCACACTTTAAACCAATGCGACGCAAGTCATCCTTTTCCATGTGATAGACAAAGTCCTCATAGCTGAACTCCTCGTTGGCGATAACGGTGCGAGAGGCGCCATCAATGTTGTGTCGAATTAACCAGTCACAGAGACGATTATCCAATTCTGGCAGCTCCTGCGTCAGATTCTGAGTTGAGAAATTGATGCGTCGATGCAAAGCTGGCGCAACGACGGTAGAACGTCCACAATCGGAACGCTGCGTTAAAATGCTTTTCTTACGCACTGGCTGTCCTATATTATTATTCACACCGTCAGTGGCGTCCTCTTTTATACCAGGAGACTGCTGATCTGGATCTTGTTCACTAAAGTATCCAAGAGAAACACTGCGTTGATAGATATTTGTGACTCCCGACAATTGAGTGCTTAGATTTCGCAGAAGCTCCACACTCATGTTCTGTTCATCGACACTTGTCTTGAGTACTGTCTGAAACCGTCGTTGACTTTCGCACAAGTCCTGCATCAGTTTCAGATTTTCGCCACGAAGTTCTCTGATGTGCGACGTCAAATAGTTTTTATTGTCTCCCTTTTGTTTGCCCTTAGTTGAATTGACTGTGCTCACAGATGACAATATGTCACCCACATCTTCAACATCGTCATCGTCATCAATGCCACGACGATCTTGGCCGTACAAGTTGGCGCCCAATTCTGGTGACAACACCGTTATTGCTGCCTGGACAGCTCCTTTAACAATATTGTCAAGGGCAAACATCCAATGTGGTTTGATGCTATGTGAACGCAGAACTGTTAAGACGGCATCCTTTAAGAAAAATGTTGGTGAAAAAAAAAGTAAAATAATTAAAACAATTCAAAATTTACCTGAAAGGTATATAAAGCAAGATGCAAATGATGAATTGCTGTGGGATCAAAATCCAAACTCTTCTTCACTTGTCCGATGGCTGTCTCAAGCATTTCGTTGCTCTCCTCAATGATACAATGCTTAAGCGATTCAATAAGAATTTTAAGATGCGACTTGCCAATCACAACTTCAACCTTGTGATTGTTTTCAATGATTTTGTCCATCCAAACGTCACAGATCTTTGCTTCGTCGTGAGTTAGCACCTTGGAGAGAGTGGTGCGTCTTTGGGAGTCCTTTTTCATCAAATACAAGCCTTCACTTTCGCTCACCTCGCCCAGTGGTGTTGTTTTTGTTGATGTTCCACTCATGTCCACTTCAGGCGATAGAAGGCCACCCGAGGAGCTTCGGCGATTCAGTGAGAATGAAGCGTCGCTATCCGTTTCAAGGGATGGTGAATTGGCGAGACTGTAAATGAAAAATTGAAGCTTAATTTATTGAGAGCAATCCAATGATACAAGGAGTCATGTGCATTAGTTGAGAAAGAACCAAACCATACCAAAAGCAAACCGAACCGAGAACTTAAGTAATTGAAATAAAAAAAAAAACAAACCTGAGACTGGCCGGCGTCGGTATGTGAATGGGTGAAAGGCTCGTGTGATGCGTATATTTCATGGGCGTTGATTTGGTTGTTGCACTCACACAGCTGCGCCGGCGCGAAAAAAATATTGAACAAACAAAACATATAAATAACAAAACATTCAGAAAGAAGCGACATTTGTTAATCTTGAAAGAGGCCAAATGATAAATTCACTTAAATACATCAAAACATTGCTTCAAACTTACTCTAGCTCCGGTGTGGTTGGTGTGTTGCAGGTGCTGCCGCTGCTTCCTGTTTGGTGGGATACAGTTTTTGAGATTCGATCAGCCGGCACGGAGACACTGCGTGAAAACTCTGCGTTGCTTGCATTACTGACTGGAGCGACTCGAGTTTTGCGATGCTTTTCTGAAAGAAACACATCCTCCAAGAGAAGTGCGGCTGATGCTCTTTTATTAACGTCCACTTCAAAGCATCGCAAAATGAAATTCTTCGCCATAGCAGATAGTTCCTCGGGTATTTCAGGGTGTTTCTTGTAGAACCCCACTTTAAACATTGCTGCTTGCGGTGACCCCAGCTCAATAAACGGTGGATGACCTGTGGCCATTTCAACGTTGGTACAACCAAATGACCATACGTCAGCCTAAATTGAAATTTAGAATTTGTTAAATGCACAATCAATTCTATAATGAAATCCTACCGCTGGTCCATAGCCTCTAACACCCTGATCAATGACTTCTGGCGCCATGTACTGCAAGGTTCCCGTAAAAGTCTCTGTTGATGGATTGATTCCTGCCAGTCGCTTAGATGTACCAAAATCGGAGATCTTGACCACTCCACTGTATGTGTTGACCAGCACATTATCACCTTTAATGTCACGATGTACAATCTTCTGATCGTGCAAATATTTAAGTCCTTCGAGTATTTGTTTGGAGTAAAACGCAATAGCAGATTCGTTGTCTTTCATCGGACCCCATTTGGATCGCAACAACGCGGACAACGAGCCTCCAGGCACTTGTTCCATAAAGATTTTAAAATACCCACCTTCTGACACTGAGCCAAGATACTGTAACAAGATAATTTTAATGTACGTGTCAATAAAGATTGACACAAAAACTTACTTGAACAATATTTCGATGCCTCAGTTGAGAATGCAGCATAATCTCCTCGTGTAGAGGTTGAACTTCATGATGGAACTTTTCAGGCACTTCTTTAATGGCAATACGAACTTGCGTATTTAAATCACGTGCCGCAAAGACAACACCGTAAGTGCCTTTTCCCAACACATGTCGTTTATTTTGTTCATCCAAATCGTATTCGTACTCAATTTGATTGGAGTCGATGGTCAGGTCGACAAAAACTTCTTGATCGGCGACCATCGCCAACACCATATTATAAAATGTGTGGCGGCAACTTACCGACGGGAAGTAAATTTGAAAATCATCTGAATTGTGATGGACATAAAGATAGGCACAACGTTCGTCTCGTTTGTATAAGCTGACGGATTTTATTTGGTTGGCCGTGTACAGGAACTTGTGCACTTTTTTGCAGGTGCCCTTCGAATGTGCAAGACATAAATTCAAGATAAGAATGGATTGTTCGTCGGCATCTGAATTTACTGTCACATGACTGGGCATATAAATCTTCTGTGGTTCAAGAATCTAAACAAAGAAATAGATTTAGTATGTATTCTAATCATATAATTAAGTGTTTATACCAAAATTGGAAAACGAATATCATTTGTCTCTTCGGTATTAGTTGCTTCAATAAAGAATTCCATCCAAAACTGGAAGATCTTCTGCTCGGGGCTTGACTGAGCGTCTTCTGACTTTTTACGAAACCGATCAATTAAAGTGATATTTCCAATGGTCGATTTCAAATACCAATTTGGTGGTTTTAACTTGAACATGCATTCGGCTGCTTGAATCGCTTTTGTGTAGTCTTCAGCCAAAACTGAGATCTCGAAAAATGTCGCCACATCCCAGTACTCAGTCAACGAAGAAAGACTTCCCTTCTTGCCAATTAGATTGTTCAACACCATCCCAATATGCTGAAGCTCTACGGTGTTGGAGAAGTCCTTGCCATCGATAACAAGCAGTGTAGCCAAATTGACGCCTGCATATTCGTTGGGTTGCACTTCAAAGCTCTCCCGATACCACTTAATTGCACTTTGAAGGCTATGCATATCGGTGTGGTTCGATTCAACGAATTTATCCTTATAAATTCGTCCGCATAGGCACAACATATCGGGAAAGTGGTTCTCCGGCTTTTTCAACGAATTCGTGCAGGTTTTTAACGCCTTTTCACGATCCCCCTCGCGATTGCGTCGATTTATTGCGAATGCATACAAATATTGCATATTTCCAGTCTCAATATATTTCCGGCGGTTGGGTATTGTCTTCAGGTCGTCAACTAATTGCACCATGGCGTCGTAGTCCTGTATGTCGCGTAGAGAGCACATAAAACTGTGCACCACCTCGCCGGACAGCACATTCGGATCGTCCATGCGCTTTCGCATGTTGTGCAGCACCTTGGACAGCTCTGTTGTGTTTCCAGCGTACTGTTCGCGACAATTGCGGAGGTCACTCTGGAACTTTTCACGCATGTGGGCTCTACAATTAGAAGGATCATCTGTTTAATTGTCTCAAAATATACTGAAATGAGCATACTTTGATTGAATTTCAACGTCTCGCAGAAATTTCTTGACTCGAAGCATCATCGTTTGTGGCTTATTGTGGTCGGAACCGGCCTCTTTGTTGGCATTGATAATCATGCAGTTGCCATTGTCTCCCAATTTGTACGGCAAAAAGGGATACATGTTGCCACAAGAGAACTGCTGGAAATTTTTTTTATTTTTTTTTAAATTTGCAACAATTTAATTTCGGAAGTGGTTGATACCTTAAGGCGAACCGTTTGCTCTGTTTGAGAATCATTATAAAGAAGAATGTTTTCCTTCATGCCGAAACTCTCTCGAACGCCCAAGTGATAAAACAAGGAGCTTTGTTGTACTTGAATGCTGAGATCGATGACAGCCACATCGGCATTGTAAAATGCTTCCAGTACGTTGGTTTCTCCAAAATCGAGCCTCTCAAACTACAATTTTAATAAGAAATGTTGAGATAGAATTCAGGCATTTAGAATAATAGTTCCAATGTTACCTGTATGTGATGGACATTGGCATTAACTTGTGCACAAGCTTGCTTCAGCTCGTCAAAGGCGCATTTTCGGTGGGCGAGATTTTCCGGTTGATGAATGTCTATAGCACATGCGACGTCCATGCGTGGCCGGCCCGTAGGAACCGCCGTATGGCCAGACAGTTCACTGACATTCGACATACTGTCCGACTGTTGAATGCTCTGCAGTTCTAGAACAATAAAAAAAAATTGTCAATTTTTTTATTTTTGGACAACTTTGTCGGAATATGATCGTTTGTTGTGGGTGGAGGAGTAAAACATGTGCGGGTTCTGTAAACAAATCAAACAATTTAGATGAATTGTCTGCTAATAAATTTTGCAAACCCACACGAACTCCTTGAAGTGACAATTACTTTTACCAGATCAGCGAACGCGCCTTGAAATTCTCTAAAAGCGAACTTTGGCATGCCCCACCCGGTAAATCGTGTACAATTTTTTAAAATGTAAACAAACAAGAAATCCGTAATATTATACCAGTATTTCCATTTCTGAGCAGTCATTGATTAAGAAAAAGAATAATTACAGCACAAAAGAATTACTTAAAGTCTGAAAATGTTTTATTTTCACTCGTAAATTCCAATAATAAAACGAAACGTTTGAAGTTGAACACATGAAATTCCTAATTAGGAGCAGGCACTTTTTTATTACATTTTTGACATGTTGATTTGCATATTTTTCGTAGGATTAAACCATTTTTAACATAGTTCCCCAGCCAAGAATGAACTGTAATTTATATACATAAGTGTCAGAAAATATTAGATAATGATTTTAGTAATGCAATTTCTATTGAAAATTGTAAACTTTCAAGTTTCTACTCACTTTCACTGAGTTATTCAATCGAGTTTTCTTCCTTTCTAGAAACTGTGACAATGTTTTAATGGAAAATTGTAATTGAGCTGTTGGATTATCATTGCACTTTTAATTTAATTAAAGCTGTCGCACGCCTCTCAAACAATATGAAACATATGTAAACATAGAAAAATCAGCGTGACAATGCCCAGTCATCTGAAGTGTGATAAATTCATGAGCAAGATAAGATTAGGCGGCTAATAATTAAATAGAAGCTTTTGTTCCAGAGAATAGTACGAGATAGGTAAGACTCAAGAGCTTAAGAATAATTAATATTGCAGATATGCAGGCAATTTCTAATAATCCGCGGTATCGTTTAAGATTCATTCAATATGTCAAAAATAACCAACATTAATTACTTTTTTTTTATAAAAGTTTAGGAAATATTAAAACGCAATGGAAGTGGATTAATGCATCTTTTAATCACATTAAATGTATATATGAAAATAAAAAATTTAATAAAAAAACTATTTTATTAAAAATATTAAAAGATAAACAGTGAAAAGGTTATGAAAGATATGTTAGGTCATTTATTTTTAAAATGATCATCTATGTTATAGCAATATCAAAAAATATTAACAGTGGATAAAAACAACTGACGAGTCTTTCTTTTCTATTTAGTTTATTCAATTTATTTTATGTTGAGATATTGAGGAATTCTCTTCGGTGGTTATTTGAAGAAAAAAAAAACATTTTAAATTGTTTTAAAGATGTTACCTCAATTATTTGTTTTTATTTTCCAAACAATAAAACGAAAGCAATCTACAACAAGTAAATAAATTGCTTTTTCAATAAATTAAAAAAAATTACGTTAAATTTTTTTCAACCATTCAAGGTCATTTTTTACAAATTTAAAAGTGCAAAACGTGATATGACACTAATAATAAGAGACCAATTAAATAAAATATACTATATGCTTACCGGGTATTTCATCAGTAACTGATGCTCCAGCCGTTGAGGACATGATTGATTATGGGAGTCGTAGCTTTGGCAAGCTTGAACGTTTTCTCGGCTTACTCCGTAAGCTGTTGCGGGGGAAGAGAGACTCGCCTCTAAACAAATCTTAATAAAGCTGCCGTAAAAAGTTGTATGCTGCCGCACACATCACATTACGCCTTATCTGCCTGTTTCCCTTTGCTGTTTGTTGAGCACTTATTGTCTTAAATTAACAACTTGTTAATAATTGTCATTGTTGTTGTCTTTCATTTTTATGTTTAGCACATTTCTGTTGTAGAAAAAATATCATTTGGAGATTAAAACACACAAAACACACTCGATGGCATCATATTTTAAAATATAGTTTAAATTAAAACAAATCTAATCCCAATTAAGAGCAGGAAAAATTCCGCAAATAAATTTGCATAGCAAAAAAAAACATAACAAGAAAACTGGTCCAAATAATGGTTATAGAGCATAAATAAAATTTTGGATGGTTAATTTTTTATGCAACGTTGACAGTTTTATGTTTAAGGTCAACTAAATGGGATAAATTACAATAAATGTGTGGCAATTAAAATGTGAAAACTGCACCGAGTCCCAGGTGTCAAACGCGAAGGCGGAAACGCGACGCGTAGTTGCAAGCTGAGCTTTTCTGTGTGGGAGATGAAGCCTGAAGACAAGAAACACCGAGTTCGGTTCTCTGACAACGGTCATAACTGGTTTGCAGTGCTTCAGTCGCGCACCATTTATGAATGAAATTCGAGTTGGACAATAAAAAACGGGGAGGGAGAGAACGACTTCATTAAAAACGATCACAATTTATGTCAGTTTATTATAAAATATTCATTAAATACGCACCAGCCGGTTTGGCTCTGTGGCCTTTACATAATTACTTGAAATCAATTAATTATATTATAAATGAGAAATATTATGAGATCAGATCAGCAAAGAAGCGCGACTTATATTCTAACATATATATGTTAAGTTTCAGAAGGATAATCCTAGGATGAGGACACGTTTATACTCCTTGCATCATTCAGGCGTTAATGCATTTAAAAACCTTATCTTTAGGTTTAAGTCAAATTGACTAATTATTACCTTTTTTAATTGATAAACAAATTTAGACTTGAGACTAATAAATATCTTAGGATAGAACTTCACTCTTTAGTGATATCACATATCCCAGTTTCTACTTTCATTTATGTCACATGATTTTATCTTATTAGATTACAATGAGTTCTCCACAATCCAATTTGGTATCAGAAAAATCGTTATCAGCTACCGTATTTCGCTCCATAATTGTAGTTAAATTACTTTAAGTGCCCCTTCTTTCATTGAGATTGCAAAGAGGAGGAATTCTAGGCACTTGGCATATACTTTATACAATCTTACGCCATACGGATTGCTATCATTTAATAAAAACAATTGAGTTCAATTATTTTAGCTCGTGAACTTTGGAAAACGCTACTCTATGCAAAAGATCTTCACATCATCGAATGTTTACATTGAAATTTCTAGGAAAATCTTATATTTTAATGAGATAATCGCCAACATCAAGAGTGTGTATTTGTTTTTACACATTTCACATCCTTTTAAGGCAATTGATTTGCAAAAAAAGTGACCGATGGAATTCATTGTAGCAATTGCAATTTTCTTCCAACTTGGATGGTTCCGAAATTCGTAAACAGCGCGGAATCAAGTCCAATCCATTTTTATGTCACTTTCGCGCACTTCAGTGGATTTGCCACACGAGGACACAACAATTAAAATGACAAATTGGCCACTTTTAACAATAATAATTTTGAACAAGACATCTCCCAATGGCACAAAGGAAGTTTCAGGCGAAGATCTTGAATTCAATTTTTTTTTGTCTTTGCCTGTAATCGCGTGAGAAACACAACACACTGTCCCGTGTCCGCGATAGTCCGAAGAGAACACACAGCGCGCGATTCGCGACTCCACAAATTCACACGGCGTAACAGCACACAACTACTACAAAGTACAAAGTGGCTACGACTTTGTTACGCACAACAATTGCCACACTAAAGGCCGATTAAGCTACTAATCCTTACGATAAAACATTGTTGCACTTTTAACGTGGGTAGATTCGAAACTTGTTACTTATTCACATTTGGTATTGTTTTGGCTTGGATTTTCTTGGTTGACTCCTTACGAAGTGCGAACTTTCTAGTAAATTCCTACGGCAAAAGTGAGAAGAGCAGACTTCAATCTTGACACTTTGAAGAATTTCATCGATTCCAAGATGGCAGCACTAAAATGAGGGGAAATTGTGTTTGGGACAAAATGAGTTGCTTTGGCGGCACTTTCAAAAAATGGTTTAAGTCTAAGATTAATTGTGGAGTTTTTTGTTCTATAACTTTTTCTATGCGTTTAATTTAAACGTTATTGCATTAAATATTATTGTGAATTGTTTGCATTTCACTGCCACCAGGTGAATTTTACAGTTTACGCATCTGTATAAACAACAAATTGCCAATGTTTTCAATAATATTCAAGTAATGACTCAATTCTCATATTTTGCACTCGAAGGATTTGTTTAAATATTCCCAAAATGCAATTTTCCATCAAATTATATTACAGAGAAGTCAGTCGAGCTTGTACTTAACTAGATAATAAACCGCTCATCGGTATGTCTACTTAGCTGACATTTACTCATTTGCAAATACTACAAGCCTCTGTTTCGTTTATCATTTAATATCTTGATCCAGCCTTTTTTTATCAAAACATACTTTTATTTGTCACGCCATTTTTGAGATCCGCAATTTGTTTTGTTCCCACGTAAATCGACAAATTCTAATTTGCACAAACTTAGTGAGTTAATATCTGTAGATATATTAAGATATTGATTCACGTGACAAATGCGTACACATTTGTCGTGTAAAGAGATATAATACGTGGAATAATGGAACGTTGCATTTGCTTTTGACATAAATGCATTCTATAAACATTTACAATAGAAAGCTATAGTAACTGAACTGTTGCGTTTGCAGAAAGCAAAAGTCACAGCTTCCGGTTTCAATGTTTATGTAATCTACAACAGATAAGCAGCAATCGTTTAGATTTGTCTGGAGTTAAATTCAGTACAAAGCTCAAGATTGAATTGCGTAATTTTATATTTTTAATATATTAATGATTCACTTTTTTTATATAAAGATTTAAAGCTTTTTAATCGATGAAAGGGTCATAGAAACTAAAAATGCAATTGTTATGGGTTTCTAAATTGTACTTGCTCTAAAAAATGAGAACACATTTTTGATCAAAATAATTGTCTAAACATTCAAGGACATTTTTATTTAAACTGAAAATTTGTGGACAAAACGGGTAAACAGCCGGTTGAATTAGCAGAAGCTCTTGAGAAAATTCTAAAGATAAGATTTTGGTTTTTGACAGTATTTCGACAGTATTATTCATTAAGTGCTTCGATGTTTACGGATGACTATGACCTTAAATGAGTTCGGAGAAATAACGGTAAACTGATTAAAATTATATTTTGCTAGAATATTTTAAACCTTTACGTTGAAGCTTAAAGACCGGTAGTTAAAGAAAAAATGCAAAAGAATACTTGAGATACTTAACAAATTAAAAAAAAAAATTGGCGACGAAAAACAAATCGATTTTTTTCTTTGATACATTTTTTGTCACCAACTCAACAATGTTCTGATCATAAATTTGACTCGTGCCTTCTCTTAATCGCTTAAATACCAAACGAAGCACCTCTGCCTTTTCAGTTTATGTAGTTATTAATAAAAACATGCGCTCTTTTAATGCTAAGCCTCACTCAATGATCCGTTTCATGATGATCAGACATGAGCTAATAACGAATCGACTGGATTTTTACAAAAACATAGAAGCATAAATGTATACAGAGTTAATTACATGATCTCGCTTGTGTGCGCGGCTTTACTCTACAGTCTGCACCAACATCGTCAACTTATGGATTAAAAATCGTTTATACGTTTTTTCCAAATATGATTTTCACGCTTTGTCATTTCGCATGATATCGCAGCGTGTTCCAACATCCAACTTCCATTCACCATACTTAGCTATTACATACATCACATATGCACATATGTGTATAGATATCATATAATAAGCGCGTCGCGTTACTAAATACATACCAACATATGTGCGTTATGTATTGTCGACGATCGTTCGCGTCTGCTTGCTTTACTGCCACAGACACTTTGCTAGTGGCTACTGGGTTGACTTGAAAGCTTCGTGAATCGTGGCATTCGTTGGCTGTTGCTAGACCCTCGCGGTTCGCTGTTGAGCTCGCTATTCATACCCGTTGGACGGATTTGTGCAATTTGTTCGAGTCGTTTCAGTGCTTCGAATAGTTCTGCACAAAACCAATTCTTTTTTAGTTCGTTAAAAAGTGTTGAGAATCGTTTAAAAATTCAAGCGTTCCCATTTGGAAGTTCGACTAAACGCTGCAAAAGTGTCGTTGCTCTCTAGTTAATACAACAACAAAAAATACATCAAAGAGTGGTGCAGTGGCGAAGAGTCAGCTGAGTTATTTATGTTAAAAAGTGAGTAGTTCAGATGCAAATAGACCACAGAGGAATGCGATCGTCTTGGTAGCAAAAATAAAAAAATAAAAAATAAAAAACATTAAATGCGAAATCGAACAAAAGAAAAATAGATGCAAATAGAAAGCAAAATGAAGCGCGTTGAGTTGGTCAACCTAAACTTAGCGGTGGTGAGCTGTTGAGACGGAACTCATAACATAAGCGAATCGTGCTGTTTCCAAGGGAACTAATCTTGATAATCAACTATTTTTGAGAATTGTATGGGAATTCCTCAAGAATTAGTAAAGTTAGTATATTCTAAGCGACAACGGTTTTTTTCATTTAGAAAATCCTAATGTTTCGAGCATTTTAATTCAATTTCATTTCAATGAAACTCCAGGCAGCGTGAAGCAGACAAGGCAACTCTGTTCAAGATACAAATGAAAAAAAAAAAAAACAGAGTAAACATATGCGACCGTAATACAAATCGACATTGTGAAAAAAAGATAGTAACATTCAGATAAGGCAGGTATTCTTCTCTGCGAATTACTGAAAAATAACGGATTTATTTTTATCAAATGTGAAGCTTCAAAAATTAATTAAATTTTAATTCCAAGTCTTAGAGAATGGATTATTGTATTTAATAGAAAGTGCTGGTACACAAAGTGTTTGGCCGTGATCTTTTCATTTACCAATTAGCAAATGTTTCGCGGTAACAATTAACGTAGCAGAGAATTGATCAGTTTTTTCCTGCTGTTTGTAATAAAAAATGAAACGTTATAATTGCTTTGAGTCATCGTATTGGCGTCATTGTGATATCGAGTATTGAGGAACACAGAATTAGTTCCAGATATTAATGTGCACGTGCAACACAAATGCGCGGCTACCTGATTACCTGAGATGCATTGTACTTTGTACCAGTCGGTTTAACGATTGGAATTCTCCAGTGAAGATGCTCACAAGTGCATATATTTCTCTTACTTGCTTGTGTAAAATGGAAACCAGTTTCTGGCGTTTATGTCTCTTCTTATTTTTGAAGAAGAAATATGTTTTCTTTCTCTTAACAAAAAGTGTGTTGCAATGAAGTTTTAGTTACTCAATCTGTAGTTTTGTTTTATTGTGAACGCATTCGGGAGATTTTTTAAATGTTATTTTCGAAAATATTGCCGTTTTTTGCGGGGATTTCTGTTATTTTGTTTACATTTCGATATACTTTCGTATTTTTCTTGGAAGTTATCTAAAAGTTGATTTTGAGTATATCGTGAAACCAGTTCGTCATTATTTCAATTCAATAAATGCATAAATTATTTTTGTCTCAGTGCGTATATATTAATTGGTAATTCTTTTATTTTTTTTTTGCGCAGAAACCAGGGGATTTTCATGACAAATTTAGTTTATTCTTCTGCGCATAAAAATAAAAATTTTGTTAAACTAAAAGCGCCAATGCGTTTATTAAATTTATGAGTAATTAAACAAACTTGAAATATTTTGATTCACATGATATTACAAGCTGATTTTAAGTAATTTTACGAGTCTTTTGTTGATTTTGATTGATAATCATAAAAACAATATGTTTTATTGAAGAGCTAATTTTCCATCGTCAATCATTACAATGTCAAGATTCTTTAAAGGTTCAAAAGTGTTTACTCATTCAATAAAATAGTTAAAATTCACTGAAGAATTGCATATTGTCCAATTTGTCTGAATTAACTACAATGATGTCAACAAGTAGCATTTAATTAAAACTTTAAACAATAGCAATGAAAACAGCAAAAGATTTAAAAACATTCTTCGTAAAAATTCCACTAATAAGAGTATATAAACTTCACTTAATCCACGGCAAACGTTACAATAATCATATTAATATCAATATCGAAACGTTAGAGGAGCGGAAAAAACTCAAAGTGGATGTGCTCATGTGCCACTGTGCTATATTAAGATTAAGAAATTTTCCCGCTTTGAGTATAGTTACTATAATAAATATAGTTTGAGTGAAGTTCACAGTACATAAAATTAATGAAGCTGATAAGCGCGCCGCGTCTGCTCAATCGCGCACATTTTTTGTTTGATCTTACAGCACGAGAGGATCAGACAGATCATTGAATGAACGTGAACAAATTTGCAATATTTTCTCTGTGACATTTTTTGTTAATTAAATATTAAGTATGACCTTTTGACGCGAATAAATATGCGCGGATCAATAAACTGTATGGCTACTTCACATACGATTAATGAATTTGTTGAATGCTCGTGCGCAAATTAATCACAATTAATGTACACTAGATGTAGCGAATTTTGTTTATACTCGTTCAGATATAAAGTCCACTCCCACAAATTAAGTGCGAATTTTAAAAGCGTTCAGAAATTTAGTAATCGTGTCTACAATCATTCCCAATCTTTACGCGTCGCCACTTGTCGTGGCGGTTATTTTGGTACATCACCGAGAAACGATGTTAATACTTGTTACACCACGGCGACGTAAGAGTCATGGCAATAAATTTGCGAAAAAGCAATTTTAAAATCAGATTTAAGTATATGTATAAATGTTTTAACTTTACTATACTTAGCGATTGACCTTGGAAACAAAGCGAACGTGTTGAGTGAATAAAAATTGGCTACTTTCAGACGTCGTTAACAGTATGATGTTATATTTGATTTAATTGTTAATATATAGCAATTAAATACATTCAGAATTTGCATAGGCAAGTAAATATCAGTAAATTTACTTAAATCCATTATACTTAAGAAGTTATATAGATAAATCAGTTTAAAAAAAAAATTAATTATTAGTTGAATGGTTATTAATAATTAGTTGAATGGTGTATATTAAACTTAAGCATTTTATAATTGTAGTGTCTAAAAATGAAACGAAAATTCTTATTCAAAAATATTTCTCATAAAAATCAATTTTAAATACACTTACTCAACTGTAATTGCAGTTTTTTTATTATTAAGTATAAAAACCTTTGAAAATCGAACTAACTCTAACGTAAATTCATTTTATGTTTTTAGCAATTACTCTTTGAATATTTAATGGGATATTAGAAAAAATAAATATCCTATATTGATGTATACATAATTATTTTTATAAAATTACCATTTTTCAAATAAACCTATCATTGTCGATCTCTTTTTATATATTTTTTAAAAATGTTTCAGGGCCATCATCCGTACAGCAGTTGACCAATAACATGACTCTTTGATTACCCAGATATCAAAAACATTTAATGAACAAAATCGGCAACGGATTCAGTTTTTATATAGTTTGTTTTGAAAGAAATTTAATAAAAAAGTGAAAAAATGCAGCAACAACAAAAACAGGATGATAAAATTGAAACTCTCTTGTCAAAAGGAATGATACCGATTATCGATTTGGCGTACTGTGGTAAGTAAAATGATTAATTTGCCTAAAAATGCTGTTTTTCTGTTAAATCATTATTGAAATTAACATATTAACGAATACAGTTATAAGTCGTGATTCACATAAATTCTGTCACGCTGGTAAGCTTGCATGTAATCACTGCCGTTGATATCATATCACACTTCCAACCATACAGATCCACCGCAAAGCAACTACAAAAGACACGCAGCAGTTACTTAACATAGATAGACAGCAGTCAGGCCTCCTTATCTTTATTGCACAGTCAAGCCGCACGTATTGTGGTCTGTATCCACGGACTTGATTGATGGAAATTCATCATATCACACCGAATATTGTACAATTGTGCGACAAATATTTTTTTCTCGCTCCTCATAAATCATTGACGCCGTTTGTAATTAATTACTGGAAACCGATCACTTCGATATTCTGGAAAAGTGAGTGTCATGTGTCTAGTCGTAAAGCCACCAAATCTTGCTTAAGGTCATACGGCAACGTCGACATGAGAATACGAGCTCAAGAATATACATAATTTACCATACTATCGTGAGTTAAATTGGATTACGATCTTGAAGAAGTCGTCTTTTGTATTAATAAATCAGGAAATACATAAATATATATCTCTACCGCATTAATAAATAATAGCTTGTTGATAGCTATGTACGTCAACATAATTCAACATTTTTTGTCGTTTTCCAGACGATGTTTGGTTTGATGAAAAACATTTTTTCAACAATTATGTCTAAGATTTTACATTGAACTTTTTATTTACTAAACATTATTTCCTGAGGTTTGTTGGTTTTATTTGACGTAGCATGTGGTTTAGTTTTTTCGGTTTCATACTTTTGATTGATTATCCTCTTTTCCGCCCTTTTTTATTCCGCCAAACAACACATTCGATCATTGAATTATAGTATTTTACAAATAATTTTTATTGTTGTGAATTACATTTATGATGAGTGACACTTTTGTCCTGTTTACTTAATTTGTTTGAGACATTTTAAACAAATATAAACGTAATTGTATTACATTCTACAAAACCTAGTTCAATTTAGCTTTATTGGTTTATTCATAAAACAACGATATTCTCATAAACATAGTAATTTTGTGGCAGGGAGAGCTGTGTGAAACTTTTTCAAAATGAGTATCAACAAAAAAACAAATGTTTATTCATGTACAGTTTTGTTTGTTAATTTATTACAATTGATAACAAATGTGTGTTGTCTTAATATCAATATAAAACATATTGGTTTTTATGTACAAATTAAATTTTTTTTTTTTAATTTTATAATTAAGGATAGTTGCAATCTACCAACTAATCAGAAATCACGATTTCAGTGTAAATATAATTATGAATTTTAGTGCGGCTTTGATAATGAAAGCGACTGTTCAATAAATTTAAACACGCCGATTTGACTGAGCATTTCCTTTTGTTTGGTTTTAGTAAAAAACAAACCTTCAAAACATGTAACCGCACAAAATGTACGTATATGATAATAAAACTTTCTCGATTCTGGATATTTGCATTTAAATAAATGAGCTTTCTCAAACAAATATACATTCATGTTTAAATTACAAAAAGCCAAAATAACAATATGGCCATAGTCATCAAGTGTGAAAATACTGTTGCAATAATGCCGCCGTGTCGCGATGTTTGAACTAGGTGCTAACATTTATAACAATATTATGAATGTGGTGCTAATTTCAGAACAACAAATCAGATGCACTGATATTCATTACTATGACATTGTTTTTAAGAATTATTTATTTACGATTTTCTTGAATTAATTATCGCCATTAATAGACATAGACTCAAAAGTAACAAGGTCGCATAGCGAAAACATGTTTTCATTAAATTCACGGAACTCAAACCAAATTGATATTATTTACAAGAAAAAACCCTAAAAATGAGTCAATTATGATAATAGGAAAATGTTGCACATTCATAAACATTATCTGTGACCATATGTTGATAGTTGAATCGTGTGACGTTATCAAATTATTTAATGATTCGCGGAATAAAACAAAATACATTTCTTTACGTAGTATTGACTTAATGGTGTGTTTACACTAACGATTAAGTCAAAAAGTATGTGTTTTTTGGTATTTAGTTTCCATAACCGTCAAAATCGTCACAGAAAGTTTCAACTTTCAATTTACGTCAATAAATTGCGTGCGCAAATTTAGTGCAGTCAGCAGTTAATAGCGGTTATTTACTTCCTTAGAAATTAATTAAAATCGAACTGTACCTAAACTGGTTGTAGTCAAAAACCCGTTTAACATAAATCACTATGGAAGTAGTAAAGACATTTATTGGCAGAAACTTAATCGGGGAGAGTAGTAAAAGAAAATTTTATTTATTTTTAAATATAAAGTGTAAATTACTTACTAAATAAATCAGAGATAATATTTAATATGTAGCCAATATTTAGTTCGATAGGTAACTCTTTTTAGGGTTATTAAAAAGCTTATTTCTATTTGTATTTTAGTTACTTCAATGTCAAAACAGAATCGCAAAATCATTATAATGAAATGTAAATGCCATCAGACCAATTAGCTCTCAATGCTGTTCGATAATAAATCAATATGTTTTTGGGTGATCACTGATCATATCAATATGGACTTTATTTTATGTAAGATTTAAAAAAAGAGGCTAGCTAATACAATAATTTCAAGGTCATTTTTGATGGCAACTATACTTAAAAATTAATATTGCAGAACGGTTTTTGCAAAGAATTCTCTTGTTGTTTGTAATTTTGCGGCTTCAAAAAATTATAAACATTTTGCTGGGAGTTGCTAAGTCAACGGAATAATAAGACACGCCAGCATCATTTTTTGAGTAAACATCAAGAATCTACAAATAAGACGTTTTTATGTGAATATATAAAGTCAAATTATTGTCACAATAAACATGAATTCGACAAGTCACGTGTCGGCAAGCAATTTATCGTTTTGAGGAAATTTTCCAAAAAGCAGGTATTTTATGTTGATTGGTGTAAATTTGCTAAATATTTAGATATGAATGACTTAACTGTTTGCCCTAGTAATTACCTTGAGGTGGTGAAAACTGAATATCACAGTCGGTATGGAAAATAAATGCCAATGGCGCAAAACATAACTCAGAACACGCAAATTATGATATTTTGTTGATGTATCAGATTTTAATAATTTTGTCACGTGCGATCAATTAAACGACCAAATGCTGATCAAGTAAATGCATAAGAATTCGCTAAGGCGATCGGGATTCATTTCAATGTGACGCTTGCGGCCAACGTTTGTTATTCCACTTAATTTGCTTTGTGCCGTCTAATGGAGGTACATGGAAATATTTGGAATTGCGGGTGTCAACAAAGCTTCCGACTCTGATAAACTCCCTGGTATTTAGAATGGAAAAATTTAAATGTGAATTCATGATAAAATGTGTGAACGACCATAATTCATAACATCAGCGTGAAAAGATAGCAACTGTATAATGTGACAAAGTCTATAACGGAAAGCAGCTGGGAAATTGTGACAAGATTAGCTTTAGTAATGAGTTTTTATTTATTGATTCCAGGCACGGAAGGTTGCATCGTCAAGTCGGTGATCAACAGAGTAGCCACACAATTACACAAAGCGCTTAGCGAAAAAGGAGTAGCATTTCTGGTCAACCATGGAATTCCCGAGGAAAAGGTATGTAGCCATAAATATTTGAAATTAAATAAATTTGTACTAACTTGTTGTCGTCAACAGTTAAAAGTAGCCTGGGAACATCTCGATGACTTTTGTGAGCTCTCTACTGAAACCAAGGAGTTGTACATCCGCAAAGGGCCCGACAACCACGGCTACATCAAACCCGGCCTTGAGAAATTCGACGGCAAAACAGTTGAACTGCGTCACGCCTTCAACATTTGTCACTTAAAAGCACCAGAAGAGCCACTGCCCGGCTTCCGGGATCATATTGCCGACTTGGCGAATGATTTTAAAAACGTGTCGACGTCATTGTTACGCGCTCTCGCGATAAGCCTCAACGTCCGTCAAGACTATTTCCTGGAGAAACATTTAGAAATTCTCACCGATAACAATCAGAATGAGTCAACATTGCGTCTTTTGTACTACCCACCGATTGTTCTTGATGACAACAAGTGTGAAATGGCCAAGGGAAAGTGCAAATACAGCTATCAGCGATGTGCCAGTCGTCAGTTGGAACTTGATCTGCCATCAACACCGGCCACACCGCCACCGACGCCAACGGATGGCCTCAGCGAGACCAAAGAGAAAATCAACGGCGTTCGGTGTAACGCCCATTTTGATTATGGCACATTTACGCTGCTAGCACAAGACTCCGAGGGTGGACTCGAGGCGAAACTGCCTGGTTGCGAGAAGTTTTATCGTGTCGGTCATCTGCCAGGCGCAATTCTCATCAATACTGGTGAGATCTTGTCATTGATGACAGACAAACTGTATCCGGCGCTTGTGCATCGTGTCGTTGTGCCAGAACAGGCGGCGATACGGTCCAGGGGAAGGCATTCAATTGCATTCTTCTGCCATCCTGATAATCAGACTGAGGTAGCTCCCATTGATGAGTTGGAGAAACTTACGTCTGAGGTGCAGACCACCGAAAAGAAGAAGAGAAGTCGATCGTTTAAGACAGCTAAAACAAAGTAAATATTTTTAATTGGATCATTTGCTAGGTAATCGTTTATTAATCTGTTTTTTTTTCTGTTTCCAGAGTTGTCAACGCTTATCAAATTATTCAACGTCGATTTAGAGAGACGTACACAACCTAGTCAAACCACATATCGTGCAGCTAACGTCTTACAACTATTTATGCTACGTCTTGTTTTCAAAAGATCAACGTTTGAGGCAGTTTCACTTGATGAGATAAAGATTTTGAAAATTTTATGTATTTGTGATTTGTAAGCCTTGCCATTTATCAAGACTTGAGACCAACTATTCAGCGTTGCTTAATTTATTGTTTGCATTAATTGTTCATGGTTTCGTGGTTTTATATTTTGATTTTTTTTTCACTTTCCATTCTAACATATATCAATATCATTTATACAATAATTTCATAGATTAAGACAACAAATTTTTTATATGTATATAAAGGCATCTTTAAGTCAAGTGAATACCTGCAAGAGAAGTGAGTACTTAATGCTGACTATATAGCATTAAAAACATACATTACTTGTTAATTTACCAACTTCATTTTAGTCTTTTAACAATAAAATAGTCAAATAAAGTTATTTGTAGTCGTTTTTTTTATAAACTTAGCTTTTGTACTTAAAACGGTACGAACACAATCAGCAACCGACAACAATTCCTTTTGACACGCATTTAACAAAGTGATTATGTGTGAGCCTAAAAAAGTGAAAATATAAAACATTTTCAAAACTGTCATAAGGAAAAAAAACCGAATCAATGAATTTCATGATTTAATTAAAATAAATATCATTATCATAGACCCAAAATATGAGTGCATTTATAGAATTAGTGTTAATTCGTATGTCATGATATCATGTATTTGACATGCGCAAGTCTCACTAAATTGCTACTTAATAAACGATTACGAACGGTTACATTAAGTGCAACATGCGCAAAAGTTGACCAAATTCCAATTACAATTTTGTAGGTTATTGAATTGTGATTCTTTTTTTTTTTTTGGTACACACTTAACTATCCTAGAAAATTAGTTTGAAAGCAGAATAAAAATCCATAAATTTTACCCAAAACCAAGATTTATTTTAGAAAAAGAACATAACAACTCTACTCTAGTCTCTATTGATTCTTGAAAATTTGTTTCCTTATGTCTTGTTCATGAAAAATCAAGAAGTCAGCGCACGTGTCAAGATGTTGTTCCATTTTACCGGCCGGAATTCGGTGCAAGGCATTGTAAGGGCACATGTCCAGCTGAATATGTCGATTTTTTATCTCGCACTTTACAAGATGATACGACATTTTGTGACGTTGCACTCGATGAGCGGAGTTGAAAGGACACACCACCATTTCACTTACAATTTTTGGCATTTTAAGAGAAAGTATGGTCTTTTCAAAATACACTAAAAATTAAAAAAATATTAGCAAATTCTCATATTTTATGTGTTTAATACTTACAGAACTTGGATTAATACACAATTTCGTGTACTACAAATTTATAAAAATTAATTAAACTAATATGTAAATTTTGCAGCTTCTTTAACAACTTGATATCCGCCGGCTCTACAACCAAAAGTGATAACACAAACAAAATTTAAACAAGTTGCATTCACCCGCAGAAAACATATGGTAAATGTAAATAAACACAATAATTGGAGTATATATATAAAATCTTACATATATATATATATATATAGTTCGTACATGTCAAAATGAAATAAAGTACTCGTGTAAAGTATATATAATAGAAATATATATTACAAATACTTAATAAAAATACTTTAAAAAGTATTAATCATTAGCCAATCAATACAGATTGATAATTAATTTGATAAAGTTTTCCTGAAATACATAAGCACAAAATTAAACGATGAAAAGTTAAACTTAAAATATAAATAGATTAATATATTTATATATTACATATATTATTAATTGTTATCCATAGAGATATAGTTTTGGGATACATTGGAACTTATATTTTGACGTATGAAACGTCAAATCAAAATTATATATGTTTTAATAAATACAACAAATCTAATTGTGAAAAGTTTTTTTTTAATGATAATATAACCACCTTATAAATGAGTTTTTAATAAAGATCTCAGTTCAATCTACGAATTGAATTTGCCCTCGTGAAGTACAATCATGAAAACATAAATATTTATGTAAATTATAATTTACTACTTGTGCCATAACCTCTTGGAAAAGAAGGTACCAAGTACACCAAGTTCAACCATGACTTACGACAATACGAGCTCGTACCAAAATATGGGGGGACAACCTGGGCGATCCAATCTCCTAGGCTGCGCTTGCAACTGGTTTCGTCACATGAAAGTCTACAAAATTATTGGATGCTGTGCTTTGATATTGGTCGTCGTTCCATTGTTGACCCACTACTTTTTGCTAAATGTATTTATATGAAAAGATATTCAGTAAACTTTTAAATTCATAAGTATCTTTTTATTTAGATGGAGTCAGATATAACAGATGCAAGTGTCCACAGAACACGGTCGCAGTTAGATGTCTATGAGGACTTGAGCGGTATGAAGGCTTCGGATTTGCGCCTTCGTATTGACGAAATGTTACGAATTAAGGTAAGCCTATTGTTCAAGACTGATAAAAAATGGGTTTCTTTAACCTTTCCAATCCGCAGAATACAGTGTCTGTAGAGTTGCGTGAGCTGGAGTCACGTCGTCAGAAACTGCAGTCTGACATTAGTGTCTACAATCAAAAAATTGACGAACTTAAACAGGAGTTGTCTAGACAGCAAACCGAATTAGATAGACTAAAAATCTCAGTGGAGCAAGCACAGGTTGCACAACGAGAAGCTGTTCAGCGTAACACACCAGAATTAGCGTTACCGCGTCCTCTTTTTCCGGAACGTGTTCCAGAAAACAAGATGTCTAATAATTTAATCTCTACATCATGCAAAATGAGTTCCTGTTTCGATCACTCGCGCTGCAGCCTCACTTCAGGATTTCCGGTCTATTTGTATGACCCCGATTCAGTGTCTGTTGTAGGTAACGGCTATGATATTGATGGATTCTTGAGAACCGCAATTAAACAGACGTTAGGATATAATTCACATTTAACGAAGAATCCAAAAAACGCCTGCGTTTTTGTTGTTCTGGTAGGCGAAGCAATGCCTGAGAGTGAAATGATGAAAAACAATCGCTATCCCGAAGCTGATACAGATGGTAAAACACCTTCCATATCTTTGACGCCACTTAACACAACACTACTCAAATCTCTTGCCTATTGGGGCGGTGATGGTCGCAATCACGTACTACTGAATTTGGCTAGACGCGATTTGTCGCCTGGTTCTGGCAATGTGTTTGCCAACATGGACACAGGCCGTGCAATTTTAGTGCAATCAATTTTTAGCGAAGACCAGTATAGACCAGGATTCGATTTAATAGTACCACCTATGTTGGGACCACCTGGCGGTGACATTTGGACAGAATGTCCATCAATGGTGCCGGCGAGGCGTACCTATTTACTCAGCTTCCAAGGGGAACTTAAAACTGTAAGACAATCCAAGGAAAATGACCAACAAACACTTGACGACTTTATTGTTGACCACATGAAAGAGATGTCCAATGGAATGACACAGGACAAGTTCCTATTAGAATTCGAGTGCAGCCTTGCAACTGAGCAGAAGTTGGTGGCGTCATACAGTGATTGGTCGCTTTGTGGTACTGACTCATCGAGACGTGCTGTACTGAAAGACTCCACGTTTGCTTTGATTTTTGCTCCTGGTGGCCGCGATGTGACATCGACACTATTACAGGCACGTCTGTATGAAGCACTTAGATCTGGTGCAATTCCCGTCATAATTGGCGCCGATCAGATTCAGCTACCTTATACGGAAACTATTGATTGGCGTCGCGTCTCGGTGTTGTTGCCAAAAGCACGAATCACTGAACTTCACTTTTTATTGCGTGCCATTCCAGATGTGGATCTGTTGACGATGAGGCGTCAGGGCCGTATGGTCTGGGAGCGATACTTAAGCTCAGTTCAGGCTACAGTTGATACAATTATCGCCAGTTTGCGAGATCGTTTAGGAATTCCTCCACGTCCAGTTGCTTCAATAATTGCACAAAGCGTTTTCAATGCAACGTTCATCCCATTGAAGTCAGATCCACCAGTCATGGATGCTGATGCCGAAGAGTCACTCGGTCCTATTGAGCCACCATATCCAAGTCCAGCGTATAAGAGAAATTATACTGCCCATTTGGTACAATCAAATGCTGCATGGAATGATTGGGGCGATCCATTTCATTTGTATCCCCAGTTGCCATTCGATCCGGTTCTTCCGTCAGACGCCAAGTTTATTGGTTCGTATATGGGCTTTCGACCAATTGGCAAGGGCGCCGGTGGTGCTGGCAAAGAATTTAGTGAAGCTCTCGGTGGCAATTATCCTCGGGAGCAGTTTACAATTGTAATTCTTACTTATGAACGCGAGCAGGTGCTCATGGATTCTTTGGGTCGCCTTTACGGATTGCCGTATTTACATAAAGTTGTGGTCGTTTGGAATTCACCGAAGCCACCACTTGAGGATTTACGGTGGCCTGACATTGGTGTGCCAATATTTGTAGCACGTGCTCCAAGAAATTCTCTCAACAACCGATTTTTACCGTTTGATGTGATTGAAACTGAAGCTATATTGTCCGTTGATGATGACGCTCACCTAAGACACGACGAAATTTTGTTTGGTTTCCGAGTTTGGCGTGAGCACAGGGATCGCGTTGTTGGTTTCCCGGGTCGCTTCCACGCCTGGGACTTGAACAGCAATAACGCCTGGAACTACAACTCTAATTACAGCTGCGAACTCAGCATGGTGCTGACTGGAGCAGCGTTCTTTCACAAGTACTACACTTACTTGTATACGTATTGGTTGCCACAAGCGATTCGGGATAAAGTAGACGAGTTCATGAATTGCGAGGATATTGCGATGAACTTTTTGGTATCTCACTTTACGAGGCAGCCACCAGTCAAGGTAACTTCTCGTTGGACGTTCCGTTGTCCAGGGTGCCCAGTGTCGCTCAGTGAAGACGATACGCACTTCCAGGAGAGGCATAAGTGCATTAATTTCTTTTCTCAAGTGTTTGGATATACGCCACTGTTAAATACGCAGTATCGAGTAGATTCGATATTGTTTAAAACGCGAATACCGCACGACAAACAAAAGTGTTTTAAATATATATAAAGTATTAAATCGAGCTATTATATAATAATATAGTTTAGTATATCGAGTCCCAAAGAAGCAATACATACAATTAATAGAGTATGAGATTATGAAACTATTCATATATTCGAATGGAGTTTGATTAATGACAGGAAATTTGCTAAGGTGAAAACAATATCTGATATTCAAACAGAATCGTCTTAGTTATATAAATACTTATGGTCATTTTCATGTTTAATACTCAAGGAATAGGAATTGAAAGACATTTTTTGCTCAAAATGTTGCTATTCATTTCATGCTTTTTATTTCCGTTTTTTTTTTTTTTTATAATTGCAATTAATTCCGAGCAATATATAAAACGGTTGCTGTTTATTTTAAATTTACAACGATTTTTATTCTTAATTTATGAATTCAATTAGATAAGAACAAGAAATGTGCTAATGAGCACTGCCTCAACTTATGTTTCCTTTAAGTTTTCTTCCTGTATTTAATAAATAAACGATTTAATCTAATCTAAACCTATTGTTATAATCACTCAATAGTTACTCAATATTCACTCAATTCTGCGGTGTTTAATTTATGTGTTCGCAAAGCTATAAAAACCTCCATTATCAACTAAATTTATCGCATTTACCGAAAATGGACCACATAAATCATAAATCGACGGCGTTTGAAGTTCAATGACTGCTATTCATTGGTTCATTGGCAGCTAACCGAAAATGTTATCATAAAATTCTAAGAATAGGGCTTGAAGTGAGAAAGTTTTCACCCACAGACTCGAATTTTGCCTCGCATAGCTAAACCATTTATACATGAACTCATTTAAAGCCCAATTTATTGGGACGATTCAAAGTTTTTTGCGTAAAAGAGCTCCTTAAATGCCTACTTATACGAGCTTGTATTTCTCTTCCAATAACAAAACAGTCACACGATTCTGATATTATTCAGTGATGGCTTTACAAAAGCATTTCTGTTCAATTTCTATAAATATGAGGCAATCAAATGATATTGATGAAAGTTTGTGTACAAATATTGGAAAATTGTATAACAATGAAGAGTCGATGTTTATGTGTTACAGAGACAACATGAGCAGTGCATATATAGGAATCGGTAGATTTGTCTAATAGATATAAATGAGGCAAGGGGCCATGTTTCTTGTAACCAAGAGAGGACCAATCAACTGCATAACCGGATATTTTAACATCAACAAGATTTGTTGAGGACAAATAAAAATTCTGTTCTTCCTTCAACTGCCATCGGAAATGAAAATCATCAGAAACAGCATAAAACTATATAGAATTTTTTTTATATTTATTTATATTGTTATTTTTTTTTTTTTTTACACCATAATTGTAATTACTTTTGGCTTAAAAAAGTATATTTCTTGTAAATTGATAATGAATCGACTTGAAATACTCGTACATGAAATTTATGATAAA
>JANSTS010015252.1:0-22065 GCA_026546915.1 Sylvicola fuscatus
CGCGCGAGCTCACAAGCGATCAAAAACAACAACGAGTTGATGATTCGGAGCAGTGAAAATACTAACAATATTTCGGAGACGTTAGACAACCAGTTTATTGAACTTTGATGAAATATATTCTTTCAACACCTCATCGGAGGACGCAAAAAATTGTTTTTCGAATAAAGTGAAAAGCTTTATTTAATCGAAATGATATATTAATGTTATTTTCAATATGACTGTGACGTTAATTACAATAAACTAAACATTCTTTACTATTAAAGTATTAATATTTATTCTTATTTTAAACTACGAATTCCAAGAGTTATCATCTAAGTTAAATTTTCCCAACTCTCCAGATCTAAACAGCTTAATCATGTACACGGCGGCAGCCTCTATATCGGGACGCACAACCATTGTGCCGTCAAAATGTTTGAGTTTTTTAGTTTTGCCCAGTTTAACAGCACCAGCCACCAGCACTTCGGCAATTTCATCTGTGGGCTCCTTCAGTCCCATGAGAGGTACGTAATCAAAAAGTCCCCGCTTATTCAACAGGTATAGTAGAAAGTCAGCGATAATATCCTCGCCTACTAAATGATCCTTAAAGCAAGAGCACAACGCCAGCTTCAAGCCAGTCTCAACACTCTCCACCTTTGGCGTCATAATGCCAGGTGTGTCCAGCAAGAAGATCTGAGGATCTTCGTTAATTTTGATTTTATTCAAAACACTTTTAGTCATTCCTGCGACAGCACCAACAGCAGAAGCGTTCTTCTTTTTTAAATGGTAATTCCGTAGGACATTGACCAACGATGACTTTCCCACATTAGGCACCCCAATTACCATCATACAGTAATCCTTCTCGTCAGTACGATTGTATCGATTCGAGTTAAGAATCAACTCTTTGGCCAAAGGAACGATTTTTCTTACTCCAGGGCATGTGTGATCTTTGCAATTAGTAAACAAAATGTGATCAATGTTTTCGTCGTGCTTTATTTGTTCAGCTACTCCGTGATACGTTCTGGAATCACCTAAAACAAAAGCAGTTGCAATAATCACATAATAAAATGTTTACCATTGACAAACCTAAATCTTTTTTGTTTAAAACTAGAATATGTGGTTTCAAACCACTAATGGTGTGCTTAAAGTCAGGATTCCGTCCAGAAATCGGAAGCCGAGAATCGTGCACTTCAATGATGCAGTCCACATTCTTTAGCTTCTGCTGCATTTGTCGTAGACCCTTCGTCATGTGGCCAGGAAACCATCGTATTGCCTCCTTATGGATAAGCTTGAACTTGGAACGAAACGCGAAATTTGACATTACAATTTTTTTTTAGATATTTAAATTATTAGCATATCTTTAAATTAATTGTACTTTTTATTCTTATTTAAAAATAAGAAATAAACACTCAACACTGTAAATTTATTTATCATATGGTAATTAGCTCAGTATATTTGACAGCCGGTATCTGTCAGACCAGCTCAGTCTTATCATTGAAGCAGCGCTATCTATTGAAAATGTTACACAACTATTTATTGTAGTTTTCATAACGAATGTAAACGAGTTTACGAGTAACAGCAAAATACACAATATATTTTTTTGGTTTTATGTATTTTTTAAAATAAATTTTTAAAGTAGACAGAAGATAATTTTGTATTATCCTAAACTGTCGATGCCAGAAATTCGACACTTTCTGAAAAACAGCTCTAACTAATAAATTAGCCATTATTAATGTACCGAATCCCGAGAAGCTGACCATTCGCATCCGCATATAACAAAGAATATCTGTTATGCATTTAAAGTTTACAACACAGAAGCATGGTCATTGTGCATAATGGAAAAAAATGCATCTTCTCTGTTGGTGACGCAAAAAGGCTTGTAAGCTGATCCAAAAAGGGTAAATTACATCACGAGGCAATCATCTGTTCCCGGAAAATCTTTTGCTACAAAAGACGATGCAACGACGCCTTTCAAATCTGGAGCATGGCCAGGTCAAAAGCACACAAATCACCAACAGATAATCACTTTTAAACAGTTGGAACAATGGCTGGCCAACACAAAAGATGTCCGAGATGGAAAAAAATGAGACACACAAAAAAGTAGCCAGTCTGCATCACAGTGAATTTGATCCCTTCCACACATAAGCGACAATTGCATCCCTTCACTTCGCAACATCTTGCTTGGACCAAACACGCAACATAAAGTGCATAACGCAAAACATACATAGATACATGCGTAATCAGACGCAGTGAGACGGAGCAGAACAGAAAACTAACTAAAAATTCCAAACTGACCCTTTTGCCATTGTCCGCATGCGATGCCCTTTTGCTGTGCACGCTGCACCCCTCCTGTGTTACTCGCTGGCCGCTGCCAATACGGACGGGTGAAGTCTTTGTCCAGGGGCCGGCCGCACATTGCGCCTAACTATAAATATAATGTCGGCCATTGTTGCAGAATGATATATTCCTCGATCTATGGCATCGACGAAATTTGCCCCTTTTCACTATTGCACAATGTTTCATATATTTATTTATTGCGTGCATTGTCCAGGGAATGGTGCGACGTAGCAGTTTGTCCTGAATTCGGCAGGACTCGCCATTACTGAAAATGAAAACTCGTGGTAGAAACAGTTTTAATGTAAAGGGTAAGTCGATTCATCGACGAAAAAATTGTTTGACGGAAGTTGGAAAGATAAATATTTCGCAATGAATTTTTTTGTTTAATTTATTGGATATCTAGTTCTTTAAATCCTTAGGATGACAACAAAACCTTTTGCAATGGTGAATAGCGTAGCGATTTCTATGAGCGCTTCGCTGTGTTTTCTATCAATTCACTTGCAATGTTTATTTTTCGGCCATTGTGCCAAACAACCAACCATCCATTTACTGGTTGTGTGGGAACAGAAACGAGACAATCTATAAGGTAGTTGCATCCCGAAGTGATTCCATTCTTCAGTGACACCTCGCCATAATTTATCACAAAGTGAATTCCTTTTGATTTGACTTCATCCCATTCACGCTGTACCTATTCCCAAAGATATATCGGTACGAATGCGCAATTGTTTGCCAAAAGCAGATTCAGAACTGGACTGCCATGGTAGTTGGCTTTGTATCTGGATTGGGATCGATTGAGAATGGTAGCGGATTGAAGAGCGAAGAGAAATATAAAAAGAATGATTACGTCAATCCTTTGCCATTTAGTATAGTTATATGGATCTATACATCGAAGTACAGAGTGTGGCCTGACATCCCGTCTTGATTAATGATCGCTTCGAATCGTTTTCCCAGTGTATGCGTGCAGTTTGTCATTTTATTTCATTTCATCTTTGCCACTCTCTTGAGAAATCAACGACTTTGAAACACTTTAAGGGTTGATGCGATAAGAGTGAAGATTTCTTCACTAAATCGTGTAGTTTTATAAGAAATTTTTATAAAAACATCTGTCTTTATTTTGTGTGACCTATTTGAGATGCGCTACCACATCGATGGACATTGCACTAGACCAGAAAACTGAGTCGGTTGAAGCGGCAACATCATTGGGGTCATTTCGTGCCAGAACGCCCCCTTAACACTCTCAAAAAATTTATAGACCTTGAAATTTAAATTATTGCTCAACGTTAACCCCTTAAATAGTGAAAAAATGAAACTCTATTCCTTTTTATGGGTTTTAAAGTCTTGCATTACAAGAAATTGAGAGGGATTTTCATTTAGAAATGTTATGGAAAAAAGGCAAAGGCTGCTGCAGGTTTTCAATTTCACAGGCTTAACAGTGATAATTAATCATTTTCTGTGCATATAAGTTTCTTGGAAAAAAATCTCTATTTACGTAAATTCATTCCAAATAGTAGCCCAAATCCACATCACATCGTACGGCGAGACTAATGAAATTCTGTCTGATTCACTTTCAAATATAATGTCAATTTATTTACTATACAGCACTTTCAACAATTTTGAGGGTGTAAAATAAAATCGAAAATCTCATTTTCACACCTCTTTCGTATATTTGATTTTCACCTTCACCTTTTGACATTTATTTGCCATTTCGTATATCGTTTCCCTTTCATCGCTGCCTCAATTTGATCTGTATAGTTGTAGGTGAACGCGCCACGCATTTTATCCCGTCAAATGTGAAAAGTGGTAGCGCACTCACACTGGAAGTCGCTTGTCCACAAATATAAGCCCCAACCGATGCGTCCTTGCTCGCTTTTCGTTTTCTATTTTATTTATAAGGATATATATACATTTATTTATATACGGGCAGAGTCGTAATGTGAAGTAGAAAAGCAGCGTCGCTTTCGCTTCTTTCTACGGTCCCTTTTTGCGTTCACTTCCTGAGCACGATAGTGTACACGAGCAAAAGAGTGCGATTTTCCCTTTTATAAATATATTTTCTTTTATTTCATTTATTCTATCGTTCCATTTTGCAAGATGAATTCTTTGACGTCTTGTTGTCTTAGTGGGGGTAGATGTATGATGAGTTGATTGAATAAGAAACCCTGGGCTTTTCTTTGATCTTAAAGCCAATTTTTAGTGACTCTTTCTAAGGATGTATGTACTTTCTTTTTTTCTTTCAGTAATCTTTGCTAACGTGTATTTAATGTGGCGATAAGAAACGATATTATTTGTTGAAAAAATGTATAATTAAAATCCGCAGAAAACCGGCGGAAAACAGCAAACGATAGACATGCGAAATTTGCAAATAATTGTTAATAGGAATTTCTGGAACTGATTCATATCGAAAAATCAGTTGGAAAACAAACAAACGCAATTTCTAGCAAAACAATTCGTCTTTAAATTCTTATTACTTCAATTGGCACTCCTGTCCACATAAATGGTATAGCCTCAGCCAAAGTGTAACCAAGGCAACCCCTTTTTGAGCTACGTTTTCCATCATCATCGTCCTGCGAGCATTGCCCAAAAGCAGATAAGTTTGCTCGTATACATAGCAGGGAAAGGGCGACGAGATAAATTCGACGCACTCTTTTTGGCACGAAAACATTAGTAATTGGGTAGGCTTATCACCCCCTCGAGGCAACGGACGCTTCTTTGATCCACGTTCTCCCGTGGCATATTAAGTATGATGTAGCAAAGAAATGAAAATTTTGTTTGTACCTATTTTTTTTTTGTCCATTTAAAATTAGGTACATAGCTAACAGGAGATGAGAGAAAAAGGACAGACTTAAGTACATGGACGACAGAAAGCGTGTTAGAACGAAGATATATACATAATTTTATAATTAATTTCGATTGCTCTTAAGAAAAGAGGTTTTGCTATTTATAGAAATAAGTAAATAATATTTGGAATACCAAAACTGCGAAATAATTAAAAAAAGAAACAAACAAGAGAAATGTATTTGATTTAGCAAACAGAACGCACAGTAAGTGATAGATGAAGAGTCAACAAACCACTCTAGAGATTACCTTCCTCAACCATAATGCTGAAGCCCGTCAACTGCCTGGCTGCCGTGGGGTGGCATTCGAATTCATAAACAATCACATATCATTCATGTCCACACGCGAGAACACCCCACGTGTCCACCCACTCTTGTCCAAAAGGAACTGTAAACGGAAACTTGAGTAAAAGTTTTAAACAGCAAATACCCACAAATTTGATTAGGGGATTTTCGAGCTCTTGACGCACTTATTCTTGCTGAGTACGAGCACTCTTAGACATGTCCGTCGTTTCGGTTGTAAAAGTTTTCAGCTTACATGTCGACTTGAGAGATGGAGCCGCATCGAACGAGAAGAGCGATCTTCTGGATGGAAAATGATCCATCTAAATCACACATTGAACTACACACACGAATGTGCGTCTGTTGTTTAATGGGTGCGAGCTTTGTTTTCATCGGCAGGATTATTCGGTTGCAATAAAGTTTGCAAAGTAAAAAACAGTATTCGAAAGGGAGTAGGTAAATAAGAACACAAAGTTTCTCGCTCTTATGTTGTTTAAATTGTTGTTGATTGAAAGCATTCCCTATTTTGTTTGTTTTTAGCGATCTGCAATTGTCTCTAGACAATACTTTGTCACTCTTAGTCGATAACCTATCATTTATTTGAACAATACTTGCTGTTTAGTTTAAAAGCTTTTCGTTTAAAAGAAAAGAAATTCCCGGTAAGATGGTAAATGAAACTAAAGATTCCCAAAAAAAAAATTCACCCTTTTTCAATAAATTCAAAGATTTTATTGTTAATGTAAAAAGGAAAACTAAAGAATCTTAGAATCAGGTAAAAAATGAGACCATCCCCAAATATTTTTTTATTGTCGCTCAATTGACGGTGAATTTGTTAGATCGCGCACGCAATGGGTTAGGCAATACAATCATCAGCCACGATTAGCTATTAAAGGGCGCGTGTTCATTTTTCTCTCCCCTTTTCTTGTCGCATTGTCTTCACATTCAACCCTTATGTAAAAGAAAATACATTTTTTTATTAACGCTTATTTGTTCGGCTAATTCCTTTGATTCGGCTGTGACTCTGTTCACCTTCCATATTTTCGAACCCATTCTTCTAACATTTGAACTTTCTGCGGTCTACCAGTTTTCGGGTAATTCAACACTTTCATGCGCACGTTGATGCTGCGCGCACGAATTAAGACATTATGCACTTTATAGTTGTACAATTCGACACGGATTTGTGGAAGCATATGTGTAACTATACCACCATACATGTGGAGTCGTGAAATTTTTGAACGGGTTCAGGGATGCGTGCTCCAAACAACAGCAAACGTGATTATTGAGTGAACGAATGGAGGGATGGATTTAGCAAGTTGTGATGTTTACAATTTATTTTGTTGGGCCATTGTTGTGCGGCTTCTTTAATTAAGGTCACATTGCCAACGGCTTTGAGTTGTTTTTGTGCGACGATGAGAAGCTTTATAAGAGTACACTGGTGGAGACACCTCTTTGTTAACAATATATGTATGGCCATATGTGAGAGTGCCTAATCCTTTGAAGGAAAGCATAAAGGCAAAGAAGACGAAAAAGTGTTTCTGAGGTGAGGGAACGTAAATAATCGGCGGTGGAAGTTGTTGTCACGATTGGGAAACAATGGTAAAGGTTGAACTAGTTATCAGTTTACATGATAACATGATGAAGACTTATGAGTTTTTAAAGTTACCGTCTGCTTTTTTAAAGTCATCAGTATTAATTGTAAAAAAAAAAAACAAAAACATTAACAAGTATACTAACAAAAAACTAAAATGAAAAATGGTTGTGTCATGATCCCATTTGAATAATATTAAAACACAATTTCTTAAATACCTTAACTCCTAACGAGATTATCCTTTTTTATGATCCATATGTACAATATTCATTTCCTTCCGTAACATGGCAGTTAGTGTTTCTCAAAAAAAATTTGGAATGCTGAAAGTTGTTCAGGAAATTCTTTAAATAATTAAGAAATATATCGTATACTGAATCACTCACTTAACCACATGCTACATTCATCTTAATTTGACACATTGAAATAATTATTCACATACTTCGTATTGTATACGAGTAATTCAGAATCACATGTCTCATGACTGAAAAATATTACCATTTAACATATAATCACTCAAAAAGTCCTTTTTTACTCCAATCTCATTCAAGCATACCAATTTCATAAATAAAGATTATCCCGACCACTGTCTCTTAAAATCATTATAAAGGAATAACATCATGGTGTCTAGTGCCTTCTTATATAATAATTATATTGTATGAAATTTACCATAGACGCATCTCTACCTCGCTTATGCGAGATTACGTATTTCCCATAAATACTATGTCAATTCGTTATTGGTTAGTGGCCTGAGAATTCATGCACATGTGAACGTGTGAAAAACGACTTAACGATGAACAGGTCCGTCCGCATATAACGGTTTTCCGCAACAACCAACATGCACCCGGGGATTTATTAAAATTTGAAGACTGTTTGAACTCTTGGAATTTCCTGTTTCCTGAATTGTGATATCCTTTAAGGGGGACAAAAGGTCGTGTATTTACAGTCGCAGAGACATATGTATGGGCAATGGAAATGAAGATAAAGTGCCAAAGGACATCATTATCAAGTTGCATGTACAAGTGTTTAACGAGAACCCCACAGGGAAATTTAATTAAAACTCACATACAGCAAATGCGAGTCACTACAATATGGGAGATTTACAGTTTTTCAACGAAAGACACTTTGTTGGAAATTGAAGAGTGTTTAAAATAAATGCAAAGAAACCAAATAAAATGCAAAAGAAAACTGCATCCTCCTTGAATAAGACTTAAATCGCATTCATCAATGTTTATCGTTGCACGAAAATGGTCCACAATCCTCATAAACACCAAAATCGCTATTGATAAAAGGAAACCTCTGAGACGTTAGACTCCATTGAAAGACTTCTTTTTAAAATTCCCAAGGTGTCGGCGTATTTGATTGCTTAAATAACAAGAACTAAAGGGTTTCGATCCACAACCTTACAATGCCATTAAACCTGCGACTTCGAACTATAGCTTGTGTTTTAATCCTTTTCTATTATTGTCCATGTGTATATATGTGTTTTTTTACAGATTCAATCTTATTTAGAAAATGCCTTTGGAATTATCCGCAGGTAACCAATGGTTGGGATCTGAAGGACTTGGTACCTCAAAGTAAAAGTTGCAATTAATAGGGATTAGCGTGGAGTTTTTAAGAATTGTTAACAGATTTACCCTTTTGATAAATTTAAAATATTTTGAATTTATTTTATCTTATCTATTTGCCCATATTTGCGTTTTGGATTCAATGGGAAGTATTTCCGTTTGAGAAAATGAAAAGTAAGTTTAAAGTGTTGCTTTAAATGTCTTTGAACATAATTATTGTTTCCTTGTAATAGGGAATGTGTATACGAGTACTAAAAAATCATTTAAAATCCAGGAAGAAAAAACATTTTTTTGAACATAAATAATTTTGTTTTTTTACTGACATGAAGCGTCCCAAAGGATTATTGAATCCAGGAACTTACAAAAGCAAAAACAACTATGCGTGTATGCAACCATCTTCCAAATTTTGTGTGTACCATAATTAACGACATTAAAAAGACCGTTAACCAATGAAAATTAGAGTCAGGAAAACTTACCGAAAATCGATTACCAAAGTAACTTCCTGTCATCTGCTTGGAGTCTACATCAATTTTCGGCTTATCTCAGAAATTATGCTCACGTAAAAACAAACAGCATGCGTTTCATGTGTACGTATTGGATTGAAGCGCAGTTGTTTGATACAACATATTGCTTTAATTGCTTTAATTTTCAATATTCAACCCTTAAATGAAAAAGTGACAGCCCATCAAAAATGTTGGTAAAGCTGACCCAAACTCATGCACAAAGCAAAAATAAAATAACTTTGAACATGAAATATTGGCCCAGTCACAATAATTAATGACTGACTGGAAAGTTGTGAGTTATGGTCATATACATTTTGAATGAAATATGATTCCTATCAACATAAAGAAAGGGTATGTTGAATAATAATGTATGAAAAGGGTTCACAATGCCCACCACTTGGACTTATTTGTCAAATTGTTTGCAATACAAACATTTAAGAACAAACAGTGAAAATACTCGTATACTAAATATTGATGTCCTAAGAGAATCCTGCGAATGAGTAAACAAATTGACTTCTGCACACCTTAAATGCCTTACAACTCCTAATTTTTTTACTAAGGGTTTCCGTTTTTTTATGAGAACTAGTTTTTAATGACATGGCTACTGTTGAGCAACAAAAAACAGATTCGGCTGACAATAATTAGTACTAAAAAAACAACTACTTGGTTTGTAAAAAATGACTTTTCAATAGACTTAACTATTTGTTTTTTATGCTAACTTCGGTCGTGAAGGCGTATTTATGGTATGGTGTCCATATTTTACCGTCATAAAATTAGAAATAAATAGTTGTAAAAAAACGAGTCAACCTTTTTAAGGTCTGGTCTGCCTATTGCCAAAATATTAGGCTGCAAAATGGTTTTATGGTCGTACGACAATGGTTATTTCTTTGTTGACTTTGTTTTTTCTGCTTTATGACTAAAATTTAGATTTTTAGAGCGCGAATAACTACTTGGTTCTTTGAAATGTATTCACAATCTATCTACCTAGAAATTTACTAAAAATGTTGCAAAACTTTTAAAAATTCATAACTAAAATAATCTTAATACTCATTGAAAAATGTAGCAAAAAATGTAAGAGAAATCCTTTGCTGTTGTCTTAACCCAAAAACTAATTAAATTACAGAAAAGTTGGCAAAGAACATAATAATAAAATCCTTTTGTTACTCAGGAGTCAGGACTTTCCCAAAATATGAAACTATGCCAAATGCAAATAAACGCCATAAAAAAAGTCGAAGAGCATTTTAAAAATTGACATACACAGCAGACGCTTTACAAACCAGAGCGAAAATCGAAGGTTATTTTTAAATTAGTGCAATACCGTGTGGACTTGATCCATACCTTTTACGACATTTCCTAAATATGTAAAATGTTTAAAAAGACACAAATACTGTAAAAAAGGATGGACACAAAAAGTCTGCAGTTTTATTGTTTTAAACGGCAGTAAAAATTGTGGCACACACTTTTTGGCAAATGATCCTTTTTCGGGCGAGACAGATTGGTGCAGTGGTAGAAATCAACCCAAACGTTTTAGTTTGCTCTCATTTTTTAAAATGTATTGCAAATTATAAGAAAACCGTATTTACTGTAATTTATTTACAACAGTTTGATGACTTTTTCTGAGAATTATATGACAATAACGTGTAGCGTGACAAAATCTAGTTTTTTATTGCTCCATTTTAAAATAAAGACGGTGACTTTTGTATTGCATGTGATGGATATTTTTGCATGCATCCGTATGGTCATGTGAATTTTACGCTATTCCTTGCCCATGGGAAATTTTACCTAAATTGGACAAGAATATTCCTAATAAACAATAATTTTAAGTGAACATTTTTTTACAGAAATTAAAATATTGCTGTACAAGTAAAATTATTGATCCCCGCACCATCGATACTAAAATAAATTAGATGAAACTGGAGTGGTCCTTGTTGTGAGCTACATAATAAAGAAAAATCTAACCCCTACGTTTTGCCGAGCAATGGTCACACACGCACGACGCAACGCAACGCGACGCCTACACATAACGCACACATCAAAGATGGCCAGCGAACAACATAGGGAGCGAACGAGTATGGAACATATAGAGAGTTGAGCGGTGGTCGGTAAAAACCCTTTTGTTTTATTGCTATGGCAACAGTACAAAGATGTCCTGCTGTGGGGTTTATCATGACAGTAGGATAAATGGACATGCGAATACGAAAAGACGATTTGGTTAGCCAAATGGATAGGGTTTGAGGACGTGTAGGATGCATTTTGAGCACAAAATCCAAAGGGCATGTTGATGCGTAAAACAATCTCTGTTGTCAATATCTATAGACTGTACATTCTTACAACGAAGAAAAAAAAACGAAAGATAAAAGGGTTGCCATAATGACCAACCTTTTTGGTTAGGGACATTACACGGCGGCAACTAATGTGGTATTGGAAATACGATTATTTCTCATCATTATTCGTTTTACTTTGTTAATTGTAAAACAAAGAAAGAATGAACGGACATCGTCTTTTTATTGGATTTGTGAAAATTTTGTTAAAATCAATTATTATCCTTAATGGATACAAAAAAAAAAAAAACTTCGACAATGTCTTTAATGAATTTTTACAACTCTTCATTTATTCTGCACATTCCAAAAAAAAAGATTTAACATACCGAAAAACAGTCTAACACGATTAAGGACTAAACCTCAGTATAGTCGTATACCTACTTGCATTCCTTGGGAGAAAAATTCAGATTAGGACCACCATGACGTTCGCATTTGTGTATTGCGTGCAAAGTATTTAAACACACAAAATTGTTGCTCTGTGATTGTTATCAACTAAAACGACGCGTCTTTCTGAAAAGGATTGACATTAATTGGTCTATTTTCTGAGCCATTGTTGAATCTTTTGTTTACTTTAAATTTATTTCTTTCTGACAACATTTCGTACCTAAACGGATGACAATTTTGTTTGAAGTATGCAACCTTTTTCCTTGTCGCCTTACGTCTGTGCCAGAAGCGAAAACCTAAGGTATTCAATCAATTTAATTTTTACATTTTTGAATAATAATTTGGACAAGTGAATTGGGATGGAATTAGTGCGAGAAACGTCTCACACGAGCAAGTTTAGATTAAATGTTGGTACGTCTTATTAATATTGATAGTCAATAATATTGCTATGGTTTCTCGGCCCATCATCATACTATAAATATCAAAGGGACACAAAATGTTTTGTCATATTATCTGCATGATGATCGGGAATGGTCCAATGTGACAGGTTCTTGTTTATTTCTTCATCCTTCGTTTAATGCCAGCTTTCCTATATCGAGAATCTCTTTATTTTTCATAACATTTCATCTATGTGTACGCCTAAAACAAAAATATACTGTTTTGTTACAAATATTTTCTCGTCAAATATCAATATTCACAATTCACATTAAGCTACCCTTCATTGTCAGGGTGACACATTCTCTGTATGTTTTATATTACAATATACATATATCGGCCGGTCTTGGGGACATATACGCGTGTGTGGGCGATCCCCGATTACTATTATGTGATGGGTGAAATCAAAATGCTCCAACATTTGAGACAATATGCTATGTACATGTCTCAATATCAAAATACAACATTGATAACATCGAGAAATGCCGTAGAGGCTAAACACAAAGCTTCTCGTAATTTCATAATTGTTGACATGAAGGAATCCACATGGATGTTATGGCGTTAATGGCAACGAGAGGACATCCAACAAATTCCTTGCTAAATACCACATATCCGTTGCGTTTGGGCTTTATCTGTGCGATAAAGTGGCGTTATCAACCACTTTGAGGTATGTGTATATATCGTATAGCATGAATGTTATATGTTGCATGTTATAGGTGAGTTTATGAAGTTCCATTAGCGATTAGAAAGAGACTTACAGGAAATGAAATTGCTTGTTCCGGACCGGTATTAAAGGCATTCTTTAGTTATACTAAAAAGATTGCAGGAACAACTCACTTTTTAAATACCAAAATGTATGGTTTAATATATTTGTATTTTCATGAAAATAGAAATTAATCTGATTAAAAATCCATCAAAACAATAAATAGATAGAAATTCGAGCAAATTGAAACGACGAGCTTTACTAATTCAATTCCTCGTGGGAATGCAGAATAACATGTTTCATTTAGAAGACGACATCAACAGCAAAACATCATTTTTAAGTGGCCAGCATAATTTTGTTGCATGAGGGCATCGCACTTCATTTGTTGATTCCATTCAATTTGCCATGTAACATTACATGTGCATGAATTGATAATTCTACCACCCTCGCACGCAGGATGTATGTACATGAATAAATAAATGTTACTTCTTTACTTAAAATAAACAACATACAAATATGCAAAATGACTGTATGGACTGATAGCGTAAATAAAGAAGACATAATTATACGTGTGTATGTACGTTAGAAAGTAAATATATAATGTGCAACATTCTAAATACAATGTACAAAAAATGGTGCCTTCGGAAAATGTTTAAAATCTCGATGCTCACCCCCTAGACGTCTTAAAACGGATGTCGTGGGATGCATACTCGCTACACTCGCTCACATAAGGGAAATAACTTGAGTTCATGTGTTCATGTGCGACTCTATGAAGGCACGCGAAATGATACGGCAAGGGAGCGTAGCATATATATGCTACACGTATACGAGCGTATCACATAAATATGCTAATGCTATTCTTATTGGATGGTATATTCATCCACATATGGGTGAAGCCCGTCCCTTTTCTTAGATTTTGAACGTTTTTTATTTTATTTTTGTGTGTTGCTGTACGGGCGCTCTCAACTCGCTGATATCAGCCGCGTGTGTCACTTTTCATGTGGGCCGCGCTTTACACTCACCAATATCATATGAACTCTTTTTAATGCTGTGTTTGTTGCAATGATAAAGCCCAGCATAAAGAATGTTTATTGTTCTGTTGATTTAGTAAATATAGGGTTACGATTGGAGAAATATTGTGCCTACAACATTTTTTTTTTTACCCGAACAGAAGACTTTCTTTCTGCGTGACTGACACACCCACCCCTTTAGTAACTTCAGTTTTCTTGCTTTTATTAGATAAAATCATATTTATAATAATGATGCCATAAATTGAGAAACACTTCTTATGTCATATGTACAAAATGCATGCATTATCGCGTGCCACTTGGTCATACGACACGCAGCAGCGAATACTCGTACTCGTATCATATCGGCTCTCTCTTTGAAACAAATATTCCATATATGTTAGGTATTCGTTTTATTATCCTTTTACTCTGCACAGTTATCTACCAATATTTATGACATTGTTTCATTCAAAAATGTTTATTACTTTTTTTTTATGTGTTATAACTAGGCAAGAACTCGTTCGGGGTGACGTTACCTGGTACTGACTTTCGTTTATGCGACTGCAGATAAAATACAATCCGCCTTGTTTGTCGAATGCACGAATAAGTAGTTAGCTAAATGCGTGCCACCCCCTTGAGGAATTGGCAGGATTAAAAGTAGTAGCGTTTGATGGGGCTGTAAATTAAAGCTTGCTTGGATTTGTCATGTTTGTTTGATTAATATTTACCGTATTAACGGCTTTATGCATATGATTTATGGTCAAACATTGGATTTCTATTTTATTAGTTTTACCATATTCAACTATAATGAGATTTCATCAAAATCGTATGTCCATAAGTTCATGGATCTATTTGTCTTAAATGACATCGCTATTTCTTCCGAAAAATTAAATTTCAAAAATGTAATTTCTTGGAAATGGAAAAGGGTCTATTCGCGTGTATAAAATCTTCACATTTAATTTCACATAGCTAGAAACTCCTTCTCGGTTAGTGTAATAAAAACGTACGACCACGAAATGAATTAAAAGTAAAATGCTAAACGTCCTTTTCGAGTACCACCCCGAAAAATGAATCAAGGTTTATTCCAATGTGGGTGGTGCGGTTTTGCATTTTTTATGCTTTATTTGGTGGAAATAATGACGCAACGAACGTTAAGAAGGTATAACGTGGTCAGCATAAATTATCCCTTTTTATACCTATCTGCTTCTTGAAGTGATGCCTCCCAAAAGCAGTAGGTATATCTGCAGAGAAAAATCCCTTCCGCTTTTTTAAGTTGAAGCTTCCGTGGGGCACATCGCTCATCTTCATTCTTAATTTTTTTTATGGATTGATTAGGATTTTTGAAACAGTTTGAATCAACTACACTAATCTAATCTATTCTTGAATTGAAGATTAGTTCGTGTAGTCTAACCTATAAGCTGTTTCACGTTTCCATATACAAATCGAATTTCCGCCTGTTTTTTGTTACTGGATTGTTCTGTCCTAGAGTAATTTGGAGAGTGGGTGAGGGTCGCTACTTATGTGGATGACATTAAACCAATCCTGTATGTGTCACCATAGTTTGTCGTCCGCTATAAATCATGACGATTTGCTTTTCTCTTGTACGTTTCTGCTTTTTACGCTCTCTCTCATTTGTGTACACATATCCTGCAGAATGATAAGTTATTTCTGGTCAAGAAGTCCATTGGGGTTGGACGGTTTTTTTTTCTGGTTGGTTTCTGTTGCCATTGTGGCACAATCTTGCCATCGCGCACTCTATTCCTGGTGGGGTATGCAACCCTCCTAATTCTTTCTTGGAGTTTAGATTATGCGCTGGCCAGTTGAAGAGGGTGAATTTAGAAGTAAGTTTTTTGTGTTTATCTGGAGAGAAGCGAGTAGGTCGCAAATAATAAGATCTGCGGTTGCGGGCCCAAAAAAGAAAGGGATCGTTAGAAAGTTTGCATCAGTTTGATTTGTGATGCTCCCGACAAATTGTTCGTTGGGTTTATGCTGAAATATCGTTTTCAGAATCTTGACATCATATCTGACCATATATTAATGTTGGTCTGTGCAGATTTAACGAGATAAGTATTCGACTTTTAAGAGTAAATAAAAAAAAAATTCTGGTTAAAGCTTACTTGTACTTTGGACAAAGTCAAATCATTAAGCAAATTCTCGAAATCATTGACGATTACGAATAAATGGGAAAGTTCAAGAACAACATAAGGAAGGATGGCAATAATGTACGTTTTTTACAGAGCCCTAACCGCACATTAGATGGGGTACTGATCAAAATGGTACTATCGAATTTAGGCAATCATTGGGATCGTTGTAGTTTTTTTTGCACAGAAAAAACTACTTGTGTTCTCTGTGTGGGTGTCAAGATGGATACTTATATGATGACCATCACAGATTTTGTATAATATCTCAATATGTTGCACGAGTACGTTGAAATAGCAATTGGTTATTCAGTTTTTTTTCTGCGGGGGTTGAACTGCTCTTGATAACACATAGAAAAAACACAATCTCAAGCAAATTTTGAGGGTCGACTTGATGTTGCCATATGTGACTGTGTAGATATATAAACGATAGTTAGTAATTTTTTTTTTGGGCCGTATTCTTATTTGACGTCTTTCTTCTAGCGCATATCTTGGGTGCAAATCGAGGACATCGTTTATGTGGACACCATTAGAGGGATAAAATAACATCTTTTGCAGATGACGATGAGTGATGGTCGATGAGAGGCTATTCGGACGCAAATTCGACTAGATTATACATATTACAAGGCAAAGTTGAGAATAAATGTTTCGTTAGTGTTAATTCCGAACTTTTTTCAAGTTAACTGATATTCTATTCCTGTTTTTAAATTTGTATGGAACGATCAATTAAACAGTGTAATTAGAGAAGAAATAGTTAAAATTCGTATTCAAGTCGACAATAATTAATAATCGTCACAATGACACTTTAAATACAAATTGTCCAATATTAATCAAATCCTCGTTTTGCTTAAAACATACTGACCTGTAGCAAAGTCATCTTAAACAAATGGGAAGTTTGTTTACATTGCATCAACTCGTCCTTATTCTCACGATGCATATCAAGTGGAAGTGTTATTTCAGCAATTAATTCGTGACTGAGTACAGCTCATGGACACAGAGTCGCACTAAAAAGGAAGTCAATATCCTTTTTTAAGTGTAAAATATAAGCAATCTAAAGAAACGAAATGTCTCAAATATCATCTAAAAGACCTCACTCAGTAGTTGAAATGCATAAAGTTGGGAAACCAAAGTGCTTTGCTATGTGTGGAAATCCTTCTTCATTCCTAATAAAGAAAATAACATGGATCGAAAGAAAAACACCGCAATATGGAACGAAAAAACAGAAAATACAAATTAGGTGTATAAGCTGTCAGTGGCAAGCAGCTAAAACAGTTCATTTGTCATTGGAATGCTTGTGTGTTGTTATAATATCAAGTCACATTTATAAGAAGTGCTAGGAAGGGATCTCTATGCTCAACATATTGCGCCGGATTGTGCGTATTATTTAAGAGTGCAAGAGTGTTTCATTTCTTTAAATAGATCCAAAATAATACGGAAGGCGGCAAAAAGTGAAGAAAAAATTTTTGTGTGTGCATCGCTGGAAAAATATGGTTGCACTAAAAAAAATTCTGACTTGATGAAGGGAGAATGAGACACGTCGACAATTTAATGCTCTAGCGGGTGTCATTATCATCAGCTACGGGTTTGCATATAATATGACAATTGAGTCTATGTTTTATATTGCAAGGATGTGTGATGTTCATACACGGAAAACAGACTTCACTTTTTCAAACTTAATATCGGACTGAAAATTATTTTTTAATATGTCTAAGCAAATTAGCAAAAACATGACTCTTATGGCCTTAGGCACGCTTCGTAAAAAGGCAAGGTCATAAATGATGGAATTTCTGCATGTATCTTAGGGCATTACAGTCATTCTTAAAAAAAACCCTAAAACATTAAGGCATCTTGTCCCCTACCACTATGAGACTGCATACAATTGCATTTACCTAAATCTGTTTTTTGTCCGCAATTAACTTTTTTGTCTCCCCAAGTCAAGCTAAGCGACTAACTACTTGGTCGCGCGCCACCATATCTGGGTGAGACTCGCCCTATGCTTTTTTAAGGCGCATCACGGCACGCGACTCCAATGATTTTCTTTTTGGTTTTTTGTCTCTTGTCTTCAAACATTCAGTATAAAGGTAAGATGTGTTTAAATTTATATCTCTTCTTCCCGTATGTTTACCTTTGAATAAGCAGTATATACATTATACACACACGTATGTTGTATATACACAAAATGTGGGGAGAGACAACAAAAATCAAGATGTTTTTTAACTTTTTGATGATGCCATAAAAAAAAACAAGGAGATGAAGTGAAAAACGGAAAGAAAAAGTACGTCCCTGGGAAATGAGAAACGAATTACTGACGCGTGCGCGTTTTAATGTGATTTTTGTTTGTTACACACATCGTGAGGTGTAATCAGGTGAGGTGGATGGATGAATTGATGGCTGTTGCTATATCAAGATTTTTTCAGTGTATTGTTTTTTGTTTCCTATGTTTTTCGGAAGATCAACAGTCACTGTTAATACGTAGTTCGCTAGTTTTTTTATTACTTAAATCTATTATTAACGGAGTTAATAGTATAATGCGCTTAAGCAACTAAGTATATACCAAACCAAAATTTAAAACTTTTATATTAATTTGTGTATATTAATTACAATTCAAATATCATTAGTGTGATAAGACTTTTTACCTCTCATTTTCAATTAAAAACAGTAACCAAATATAATTTAACAAAAAAACTCGCAATGCAAAACCTTCAAATTTTTAAACATTACAAGCAACCAGAAGTAAATGTGTGATTCTTCTATTACATTCCGACGCTGAATGTATAAAAAAAAAAAATAGAAAAATATAGAGAAAACGAAAATAACAGTTGCATAATATAATGGCATCAATGAGGGGTCAGCATGCCATCGGAATGGACCCTAATCAATTTCTATGTGTATTCGGCTCTATGTATTTTCTTTACGTTAAATCCTATTGTTGTCCATCCAAGGGATTGCAATCCGAACGGTTACAGACGGCTAATGATGCAAGCTGCACATCGCACGGGTCAAAAACGAATAATTCAGGGGAATATTTTTGAAAAAAAGCGGAAAATGAACGTTATTTGAGAGCCTTTTATGCAAAATTAAAAATATTTACGCAAAAAAAGGGAACGTCAAAAACGAAAGTGTTCTGCATCGCATGCAGGGTAAAGATTAACAATGCAATCATTTCGACAACTATTATTGATGCATTTTTTGTAACTGAAATCGAACTTTGTTATTGTGTATATGCGTTATACATTTTGATATTGAATTTCATAAATTAAATATGATAATACTAGTAATCCCTTTTCTGCGCTGCTTTTGGAGTTCAAATCAAATTTATTTATAAATCATAATCGTAATAAATATTTAAAAAAATGTAGTTTGTACTGAATTACAAATCTCCAATTTACTAAGTCTTCTGAATTCGAATAGCAGAAGGGCTAAAATAGTACAGTTACGAATCAGCGGTTGCATCCTATTACTAATCATATGAGTTTCAAACGAGTTTCCTAAATTTACCATTGAAAACCACAGTACATTTAGATATTTTAGGGTAATCTTTATACCAATACATAAATCTATTACATTCGACTGTACACGTGATATCAATTTACATTTTCATTGTTCTCGTTTATGCAAAATGGAAGAATTGCATTTGCGCTCCCTTTTGACTAGCTCCAAAGTCATCCCTTTCCGTCATGACCGCATTCTGATGACATTTACAAATCTACCTTATCGAATCGCCATGCAATTTTCACAATAAAACACAAAAAAAGCTCAAACCGGTAGAATAAAACGCAGCTAATTTGCCACGGAATATAAATTATCACATTTTCATTTATTCTATATTTTTATTGTGGTGAAGCGCCCTTGTCGTCGGAAATGTTCCTTTGCTGGATGGACCAAACATTAAACAACCACCTCTCGCCATTTTACATTTTATTATGCCGGATCGGCTGTGATAAGGTAGAGGGGTTGCATTAAAGGGAGATTCTTTTGCGATCATACGCAATACGGCATGATGCTTCATATGAAAGAATACATGTATGAGAAAGGGTCAAATGCGACCATTCGCCGACTCATGCTGCGGCATAGGCATAGCACATAACATAGAACGCGCGTTTGCGAATTGCAATAACTGTGCGTACACAATAAGACACGCACCATGAAGCAAAAGGGGTTGCGAAACGCAAAACTGTATACGAATCCGACTCTATGTAACATGTTGGTTAATGTATCAACCCCCTTTGCTCATAATAAATTTTATATTACACACACTGCGCTCTTACAGTGTACATAAGGAGTCGAGCACACCGTTTAAAGGGGGCGAATTCGAGGGTGGTGATGCGTGCGTGCGTACATATTAAACTACATGAGTGTATATATAGTAAATACATGGCACATGTTGTCAGTATAGGAGTTTAAAATACAATGCGGGATCAAATTGAGTACATAATGGTGGGGTTGTAACTCCTTCTATAGGGTTTGCATGGCTCATGGATTGAAGGGATTGAGCTCGACTGGGCATTGTTGTTTCAAGTTGATGTGTCTGTTTGATGAGTATTAGGTCTGCGTGCAGTAAATAAGGGGTTGAAAAAGTTGCATAATGTGAGGAAATGTATTAAATTATACGTTTTTTTTTGGACAAAAGTTGTGTTTTTGTTGATTGATTTTCATTTCAAATATTCTATGCTGGGTTCACTCGGATTCCAACCCAATACTGAGATTTTCGTGCAGTAGAGGGTTGATTTAATGTTTCACTTCTTTTGTACAATCGAAAAGATTAAAAATAATTTTGTCAGTTCGAACTTTGTACTTTTAAATGATGCGGGGCGGCTTTTTGTGAGCACAATTTTCCGCCAAATCATCACAGATATACCAATCATCCATGATATTCCTATTGTTTGGCACTACCCTTTCTACAATATTTTAACGCAGTTGTTTTTAAAACGTCTTTTTTTTTCAAAAAGAAAATTTAGATTATCCACTTCTATCCAAAATCGTACGAATTCTGAATTAACTAATTAAAAACATTTCAAGTAGTAACATGTAGGAATATTTTGTTAAAAATCCCTAAAATGATATGCTAGGGCACGATATTACGCGGTGTGTCTGAGCAGTAGCAAACACTCTAGTATGGCACGCCACGTATAATGAAAAACAGCAGCTGTCACGTAACCTTTGGCCGTCAGAGTTTTTGTGTGTTCCGGGTGTTTTTGTTTCCTTACTCGTCACAAATACTCGTAGTGAGGAATATTTTAGTTGGATGTATACGTACATATGTACATACATATGTTTGCTGGAATATGTGAAATCCTAGATAAATTTGGCTGCATTGTAATTCTTCAAGAACATTCCGCTCGTTAATTTAAAAGTATATCTCGTAATTTTTAACAAATCGCCTCAAAACAATTATCATCTTGATTAAAACGCAAATTTTTCTTTACAAAATCGTACATTAAAATCAAAATCGAGAATTAAACAAAGTGACAAATATCACGCATGTTTGAAATGCTGCATATGCATGTACGTACGTGCGTTCTCATGTATATTAAATTCAACACACCCTTTAATCAAACACCAACTGAGTCCGACACCATTTTCTCTTGGTCAAACAAATATTCAATTAGGGCCAAAAACCATCAAATATTCTCGATATATGTACCATATACTCGTACATGAGTGAATATTGTACGATACATGTGTCCAATAAGGGTTGAATAAATTGGATTTGGATGAAACAAAGTGCAATAGCAATTTGGCAATTGCATGTTCTCACCGTTGGATGTAATTATTGTATGGGGTATGTAAAGACTCCAGCGAATGAATGCTGATTTACAAAATATTTATTGAAATTAAACTGGATATATGTTTTTAAGCATTTACCATTCAGGTTAAGTTCAATTTTAATATTACCGAATAATCTTTCGCAACGAGAATGAAAAAAAAATTCATTACAATAATATGAGAATACAAATATTGTTAAACCGAATTGGATGCAATTATTTTATAT
>JANSTS010015252.1:24356-34977 GCA_026546915.1 Sylvicola fuscatus
ATTCGACTATTGGAATGTTAAGGCCACCCAATGACGCCATTAAAATGCAACAAAGGTATAGCGTTGACATGGAAACTCAACCCTTATCATGCCCTATTTTAAATTGCAGTAATCAATTTGTCGATTCAACTACGCAATAAACAAAATGAAGTCATCTACTACATATTCTGTGTATGGTACACTGATTTACGAAACACTAATAAAGGGTTAACTAAAGGGGTATAAACGCGTTGTGTGATTGGTGGTATGATTCATAACTTTGTTTGCTAAGTAAATAACAACAAATATATAAGAAAAACTGCAAAATAACGAAGGGCTCACTAACAGCCAATTATGTCAATCGTTTGATTCAACCCTTTAAAATACACCATTCTAAATGTTTTTTCTGTTCCAAGTAATCATTTCACTATAAAGGGGATCTCCCATTTAAACCCTTCCGCATTCAATTACAAAAAAATCACCCTTTTCCTCCGTAGAAAGGGTGATATTTTGAATGGTGTCACTTACCAAATATAACATGGCCATAACGATCTTGGTTAACTTTTTATTTACTGCACTTGTACACAATAGAGAAGCCATTTGTACAAAAAAAAGGGATAATGTACTGCACTACCCGTTCAATTATTCGTGCGTTTAAATGACTCAATCAGCAAAGGGTTTAAAACTCAATGCAGAGGAAGTGAGGACTTTTTTTTACCTACTTATATTCAATAAGAGAAAAACTAGCATCGTGTGGGGTAAAGGTTTTTTATGTATCGATTTTTTTTTTTGCATTTGGTATATGCGGCTTTCATAAGGAAGGGTTAGGGAATATGGACTGTTATAACGAAGAGCCATGAAAAGGATCATATCTTTCAATTTTTCTTTTGTAGGCCATTTTGTTATTTTACCAAACAAAAATTGTTACAGATTTTAACAGTGACGTAAGGACAGTAAAATTATTGTTCGCACATTTCAGTGAATATTTTTACTTCCAGGAATAAATATCGAAATTTTATTATTTTAGTTAAACAGCAAACTTGTTTCTTATAATTGTATACTCATATTTAAAAAAGAGCCATAAAAAATCACTTACCGTGACATTGTACGATTAGTTCAGCACATATTACTTTTATCACCCTATCACGAAGGTTGAAAAGGATAAAACGCACATAAAGTACTGTTATTCAAGACAGAGGACACTACCACTTTTTTTTGCGCTATCGTCTATCGCATAAGACTTTCCCTAAAAGAAATGGAAAAAGGGATACGTGATCCTGTATTTTTGCTTACAGTAAATTTTTGTATACTTAGTAAAAGGATGAAACCACGATCACGAATATATTTGTACGTTTTTACCTGGTCGCGTGTTCATGTATTAAAAATTTGTTGCGTAATTTTTTATTGTGCTGAACTATTTCGTGTGTTTACGTCGCAGAATTAACCTACTTGACATAGAGTGTGTTTCACATCAAAGGAAAAATAGGGCAAAAGGATAATGAATTCGGTTGGAAGCACCCAAATTCAGAAGGACAAAATTAAAAAGGATGTATCCACGCGACTCAAAAAACTCATGAAAATTACTTCGTGCACAAAAACATATACATGTATTAGTGTTTTCTTGAACAATTTAATGATTAGCAAAAGGGATAGCGAGGGCGCTGCCTTAAAAATGTACATAACATATACGTGCAAGGCAACTATGAAAGGCCAAGAAAAGAAGGTTTTTTGTTTTTATTTTATATTGGAACCAGATGGTTTAATCGCTTTGGATGAAATTAGAAAAGTATATAGCGGAATTCATTTAATGTGGAACATCAACATGAGGGGTACGATTTTCATTCCTTAAACTGCTTTCACCAAAGCGCACATACACGCTAAAAAGGATATTATAATTTAATGCCGTAAGCCTAATTGGGTCGGACAAGATGTTCACAATGAATTACGCAAAAATTCTAATTTTCTTAAGAAGAACCGATTGAAACAAGGGTGAATTTATGAAGATACCGCAAGGGTTCATTATACCATCGGCTTTATTCCTCCAGTTTTATGGATGTAAGCCGTCACTGTGGTCTATTGAGTTCGTTTTGGTGCGCGGCTGCTGCACGGAGTTGAAATAACGGAGAGAAAGCACATTTTAACTGTACACCGATTAGCCGTTAAAGTGAACAGGTGCTTTTTACAACACGCGCAGTTATGGTCGACATAGGAAAAGTTCGTGATGATCTCCGTTTCTTACCACCTTTGCCATAAATAATGGCGTCATTTTGGGGAAAATGGTGCGAAAAATGGCGTGCTTTGTGTCACTTTGGCGACGCTTGTGGGTTGTTTGGTAAACTGAGCTATGGAATTATACCTAAACAATTCAAAATTAATGACAGAATAAACCCCACTTACTGTATGTACGATTTAGAATTTTTTTTAAATATTAAAAGTGTAAATTTTAACTGACGATACAAGTTGCAAAGAATGAAAACACTTGCCAGTGCCAAGAAAGAAGGGAATACGAAACTAACAGTTCCTTTATTTATCTACTCTTGTTTCAAACCATCTATTTTCGTAAATGCATTCGATTCATTTCCCTTTTTCGCCATATGTTTTGATGGCAATTGACGAAGAATCCCTAATTTCCACACATATACTGTGGTCAGTTACACAACAAAAACGCAGCCACCTTTCATGGATACAAATACCAGAAGGATAACACTTAGTTTATTAACCGCCTGACTGGCATGCAGAACATTAAAAATATGGCATATAAAAAGGATGATCTAACTCTAACAGTACCCGTGCCCATATTTAGTCCTTTTTCCACGAATTGATATCTTGCGTGCAGGTGCATGTAAGCGGTGCAGTTCCGTAGCTGCACGATGCAACATCTTAAAAATTAGAACAACCCGATTGCATCGAAAGGTTCTCTTCCACAATATTTTTGTTAAATGGCAAAAATGTTTTAAGTTTATCATTTGTTCTGGAGAGTTTTGTAAAGAATTGTAAAAAGGCACATGACTACGTTTCTCCGCTGATTGAATATTGACAGTTGATTAATTTGGGACATGTGAGGTTAATGTTAGAGGTAAAGATACTATGCAGGTGCAAAAAAGTATTAACAGTAATAATTGATAATTTTAAATTCTGTTGGACATGTTATTAGCATAAGTTATACATTAAATTTTTATAAATGTATATTTCAAAATCTTGGAATAAAAAACAGTTTTGTGTGTTAATGCTTCGATGAATTTTGAATAAATCCAATATGGCCATAAATCATTTCTTCGCTTGCGATCTTGATCCAACTCTTTTATGACATCTATTTCCTTCACTTCACAAAACACCAATAAATCGTTAAAGTCAATTTTAATAATGCTCCATCGTCGCCACGAACATCACCGGTCACCGCATATGTTTGGTCATACAGAAAATTAATAACAAAACTAAAGGGTGATACAGACTTAATCAAATAAATAAATTATTATTATTACCCACAAGGAAGGGGAAACGCGTCACTTCAAACGACATATTATATATGACGGGAAAGGGTTTCATAAAAATTAATCGCTTAATTGAGTTATTTTATCTGGTTTTCCATCTCATCGAACAGTAATAAATATTGTATAACCAAAACCTTCGTGAAATCTTGTGCACACTTACCAGGTGCGCTTGTTTTTACCCGTATATGTGTAAAAAAGGGGTTGGATAGTGCGAACAGAAGGTATTACGTTGTTGGCGAGAAATATTTTAGTAACATTCCTGCGTATTTTAGTGTGTTGAGAACACCACGATCAGCCAAGAACTTGATAAAAAATGAACGAACTTAGTGGTTTGCGCTTTTGTTAGAAAGGGCTATTTTATGTTGGTGCTTTAATGCGCCGTTAAAGATGTCATTGTTTGTTACCTTATACGTTAGTCGCTTCCGATTTCATTTATTGATATAGAATGAACTCGAGGAAATAAATATAATCGAATCATGTTTGTTTGTCTGCCTCTAGCTGTTTTAGGCAATGGGATTATTTTTGTTGTGTGTCAGTTATAGGGCAAGAAACCCATTCCGATGCGTGGTCTCCATAGCTAAGAGGATTCAGCAATGACCAGCAGGTGTAATTGATGTGAACAAATGTTCAGATATTTGTCACCTAGTTTGGTGGTGGCATGAAAAGAAATACGTATTCCATCAATGTAGTCTAGTCTTTCTTATACTGTATTGTTGTTTTTGGTGAAGTGAAACAATTTGTTTTCTTATTTGACTCTTGATAATATTCTAATATTTCGATAAGATGTCTTTTTTAATAGTTACACATTTGTTCAAGTTTGTAGGAGCACATGAATTTTCACGCGTGGTGGAACACCCTTTTATATATTAAATGGGCAATGGGCAAGCACTCTTAAAATGTATGTTTATGTTTGAATTTGGTAATTATAATAAGTCAACAATTATATTCCTAGAAAAACTTTCTTGTCCCACACTAAATACAGACTTTATTTTTTCGTTGATAAGCCATTGGTGCAATTTCTCATAATTCAGATCTCTCAACAAGACCATTACAATTCACCAATAGATTTTTCTTATTGCAAAAACATTATATTTAAGCAAATGACAAATTGACCGTATTCTAGAGAAACGGCCATAACAACAAACACTTCTAAGAAGCCATATAGGGACCAGCGATAGAAAATGTTTCTTGCATTTATGAAGGGTTGGTAAAACCAATCGATATCATTCATCGCCCTCAAAATCAGTGCATCGTCTTTCAGTAATATATTAGACGTTTCAATGTTACTATGGAATCCCTTCAAAATTGAAATGATAAATGAAACCTGTCATTAAGAATATTAACAAGAAAATTACTTCCTTCTCACATGTCCTCTACACCGCGCCACAATTCCATACAGTTCTCACACCACATCAATCGCACTTTGACAAACACGAGTAACTTTTTTCAAATAAAATTTGTAAAATTTTCATTTAATGATACAAGAAGTCTCAAATGGAAATTCTTTGAAATACATTTAAATATAAAAAATATTGGTAAAATAATTTTTACATTTCCTATAGTCATTATAAAATTATTCTATTGGATTTTGTTTTTACAATTTTTTTTTTTTTGCATAAAGCGAGGCTAAAGTAGCCCATTATATTACGTTTTTTTCAATGTCTCTTCTGGACGAGACAAACAAAGAAAATTGAGAGCCTTTCAAGTGTCTTGAACAGGTACTCATCTAACATTTCTATCTTAAATTGTCTCTGAGTATTTTACATGCGCCATTCATTTTTATTTTTTATTTTTTTGCTGGCTTGAAATTTTCATTTTTCATACAAAGTCCTGGGGAAAGAAAATTCACAAATGAATGGACCAAACGCAACGCATGTAAAGACAAAATCACTAGCCAAAGGCGATACTCATTGTTTCTCTCCGTTTTAACGGTTTGCATGAAGACTTTTGAAGAAGATTTTAGTACAATCTGTGTATATGAAATAATATATGAATGTTTCTATACAACGTGCGTTGTCCTAGTGATAATCTGTGGAGATTTCTAAGATTTACTCAAATTGATTGGCGATAAATATTGTTTAATCAAAAATCTCAGTGGTTTCGTAATTATCTAACAAATATCCAGTGCAAAGGGGGTACCACAATGGATGGAAACTCATCAAGAAACATTTCTGTGGATGACTTGCCAACCAAATACCCAAAAACATGATTTACAGTACTTTAACTTTGCGTATTTACAATATGGCGATGGATCTTCAAGTACATCGGTGTAAGTGAAAAAAAAATGTTCACCAAAATGAAACAGACACACGAAGATAAAAGCCGAACCCTGGGGTGATTTCCAAATCATCTTTGCGCGATGATGTTTTGGTTCGCTTTTGTATTAAATATCTCTGGCCAATTCATACATTCTCTTTGCCAGCTTCCGTTCAGACTTCAGCGTAATTCATCTCATCCATTCCTTATGCTTGTAATTTTTAATTTCTGTTTGTAATTTATTTGCCACATCCTCCTCTGGCGTTATATTCGTTTTGGTGCTCGTATTCTTGTGCTACCATACAGCAGCGACCACTAACAATATCTTTCTTCTTTGTACCTATTGTTCAATTCATTTTCGGAGTTGAGATTTCTTTGTTTCCGCATGATATTAATGATAGCGGATGGCTGTAGAGGTGGGTGTCCGTTGAAAATTTGTGTTGAGTGGTTTTTTAAGTCGCTTTGTTGAGTATTTAACGGACAGCGTGTGGGACTCGTGGATTTCCGGTCGGATGCTCTATGCAGAATTATTATTTTATATTAAACAATGATGATTTATAGATTTGCTATCCTATTGTTAGACTAATTAATTCGAATTCTCCGAAAGAACTAAGTTCTTGACAGATAAAAACTTGACAGCACCAATCTTAATCTTTCACAAATAAGAAATCAATTTTTTACCGGCGAGTTTCAATAATCCTAATCATAAATTACTGATTTAAATTTTTATTATTTCATCTGAACCACAAACTTAAAACTGAAGTACATAATGTTTGAACCACGCGCCACTTAACCATATACAAAGGAAAAACTCACAAGTCTATCAAATAACATGAAAATGTGTACACATAAAAAACAACGATTGATTCAATCTACCGCGCTCATCACACATGTTTTTTTTTTATTCATTTCAATTGGTTTCCCTCAAGCCACTTCGTCTTATTTTGTATCTTTCTTGCCATATTATTTCTTACACTTTTATTGAGTCAGCGGCGCTAAAGGGTTGGTAACAATACGTAATACTCCAGTAAAAGAACAATAATTTAGATGTTTAGGGACCGCCACTAAAAGATACGCGTTTATGCGCACGTTCTCACATCATAAGCGGTTCAAATGCGCACACATTTAATTGTTAAAGGGGTTGTAAGTGAAGGGTTTTTCATTTTATTATTGAGATACAGATGTTTCTTGAGTTAGTGGCGTGGAAATATTAATTATCAGCATTTTTGATGATTTAACGCTTATTAAGTGATTGATGGGTAAAAAGGGGTGTGTAGTTAACATTATTATTTATTTAAGGGTGATTAAGCTCAATGACTCGCATTTTTTACACATGAAGTTTATGTTATTTGTATGTTTAAAGTAATTAATATGAAATTGGAGTCGAGACTATGGATTCTTATTTGCAGGTTTAATTAAGTCCTTTATGTAGTAAATGTTGAGTTCTATTGTGTTCTACTTGTTACAGATGCAAACTGCATGGAATTATTTTTTACTGCTACATCTACATAATAAGGATAGTTACGTTCTTTTACATTCGACACATCCTTACTGAATTGAATAAGTAAGATAACTGTATGGCCGAAGTAGCCTCTACCTGATGCTTGCAGCATTCTTTAGCACTACATACATTCAAATTGAATCTACCAGCTTTCACAAAATCGCAGTGAAAAGCGTATGACAAAAAATTAGCAATGCCTTGAATGGTGCATGTTTGTGTCCTATTATCACGAGCAATAGTTGACAATTTTTGAGCCGTGCTAATATTTTATGAATGCAGATCCAGCATCTTGAACAATTCCTTCCATTATGAGTTTGAAGAGGAAAAACATTTAAAAAAAGAAATCTAATTTAAAGAGCTAAGACAGTTTTTCCTTTAAATGAAGGTTATTTAATTCGAAACCATGTGTGCGATTGTTTGCTGTAGAAAAGGATTGCTAGCAGTGTATATACTTAAAGGTCTCCAAACATACGAACTTACTTTCTTTGTCAGTCTCCTCTGTGTTATTCGTATTGAAATGTGGAATTATTTAAATTTGTGTATTTTGTAGTTCTCCCTTTCATAATCATACTGCCAATTGCGAAAAGGTTACTTGAAAAACTATTTCATTGTTGCAGTTGATTGCATTCGACTGTTACACCGGTTCTTTGACAGTTCTTTTTTGAAATCTTCATATGGTTACTTAAAGACGTGATTGACGAAATCCCACTGCAGGCGTTTTGGGGACATTTTCTTTTTGTATAAAATATGCATTTTGCCTTTATCTTCCCTGTTGTGGTTCGGCATTCAATCATTTAAGAAAAAGGAAATCTTAAAGATAACGAAATGGGTATTATTTGTCCTAATTGATAAGCCTTTTTAAGGAAAACCGGATAAGCATCGCCTGTAGTCAAAATGAGTTCATTCTCTTGAATTGCTATGGGTTAAAGGATCGCTTGTATATGGCTGTTTGTTCATCAAACCAAACTTTAGGCAAATATTAAGAGAGGATCGTTTTGTTATACTTAAAAAATAAATGTCTAAAAGAACATGAACGGCCCCAAGGATACACAGATATTTGCCGCACTGACCTCATATGGACTGTGTAGGACGAAAGTCTTTGCAGATCAGACGGTAAAAAATATAGCTATAGATGAATTGTGTGGCAAACATTTGCAAGAAAAACAAACAGATGCGGTGAGTTTATCTCCAAAGAAACAGCTGAGTTACAGAGAAGTGTGTTCCGTATTGCTTATTGTATCTAACGTAGAAAATTAAGTTCCTTTCAAGCGGATGATTACACAAAACATATAATTTATCTGCACGTGGCTATTTACAGTAAACAGAATGCTTGTACACTTTCGTTGCGGGGGTAGCTCCTTATCAGTGTGTTTTATCAATCACACATTAAAAGCAAGGTGTTGCTTTATATGGCCTATTGTTGCTGTTCGGATTTTCTTATCAAATATAAATAATGTAAAATTTGTTTTGCGGTGTTTTGGTTGAAGAAACAAATTCGTTCATATGTTTGATTCAAATTTTGTCGTAAACGTGTGAATTTCATATTTTTTTCCAAGCTGTATCTTCTTCAGTGAACGAAAGAGTGGCATGCGTTAATTCCCAATTCCAATTTCCTGGCTCAGCGTCTGCACTAAATACTTACATATATAGACATTCTATAGGCCACACAAAATAAAACCGATTAGATAAAAGAAGTTGTTATAAAAATGTCAACGCCATGAGCCGCTGTTCTCTGCAGAAACAATCCTGAGAAGAAAAAATGGAGAGAACAAGCAGAATGTTGAACTTTAAATGCCCCCCAATCGCCTATCAAATGGCAACGATCAAAACATATAGTATAACACACACGGATTCACACAAGACTGGTCAAGATACAAGCGACACACATGGCCAAAGAAAATAAATATTTCGGTAGAAAGGAAATCAACCCCACATTATCGTGCTGTCGTTGGCATCGTCGCAAAAACGCCAGAAACTCTCGAAAGACGCATAAAAATCGAACAGTGAACGCTCGCCAAGAATAGAACGAAAGGGAAACTTTGCCGAATACATTTCATATTGCACAACACATGCGTGTGTGTACAAATTTGTACAATTGTACGTCACTCGGCCACCCATCGGATGGATTTCACATATAACCCGACTTTATCCCTTTCTATACCAATTGACAGCAAATAAGTTCTCGACAATCACACACGCAGTTAGAGGGACTCATTCGCGCAATATACGAATATAAAACGCACACATAAAACCGCATATATGTACTATATATTCACAGACGTCCTCTTCATCTTGATTTTTGTCCGCTCATGATTTCACCCCGTTTTTATGTCGGATACCGCATTAGCTACATATAAGTATATATAAACATCAATCCACCCTCAGGCCTCATTCTATATATTTGATATTGTTTATGCCAGTATTTATTTATTTACATTGTTTCTTTGTAAAGGCAAAATCTTCAGCTCTCAAGACATAATTTCTATTTGCCGAAACAAAAATTCTTATGAATTCAAATGTATGTAACCCCACGAAGTGACCACATGACAGCCGATATTAAAAACATCATCATCATCGTTTCTCGCAAATCAGAAACTATGGATCGCATGCTTCAGCGAAGTTTTATGTTTTGTCATAAAGCCATCGATGTTTTAATATATTTTTCGCCATTTGGACTTTATTGCTATACAAATAATTTTAATGAAATGAAGCCTTAACTTGCTGACACATCTATTTTAGCCGCAACCTATTATTATTTATTTAACTGCTTATTGGTTATTGCTGTTTTCCATATAAATATTTTAGTCACCATGGATTCAACAAAGTCCAATTCATTTATAATTTAATTTTACTTTAGTATATCATTTTTGGCACAATACAAAGAAAAAAAATTTATTTAAATTATTTAATGTATTGTGTGGGGATGATTTTCTGTTGATCGACCGGTGTCAATTTGACAAAAACTTATTGACATTTCAATGAAAACTGTTGACAAGGAAACAATTTCGAGAGTGTTATTTCATGTGTGAAAGTTCAAATCAAAATAATGAACTCACCGGAGGTTTGGTGTGCTGTTGTATTATGTAGGACGAAGGTATTTCATTTTTTTCAAGAATGGCGAACAGGATATCTGTTAAAAAGCATTGACATGTAGCGATAACACACTAAAGTGATACTAAAGCCAAATTAAAAGTCATTCAATAAATAAATATTTAATTTTGTTTATGTGAACTGTTTAAATTATATAGTCGTTTTGTTCAATAAAATTATAAGGTATTTACATTAATACATAAATGTTGAATTTATAAAATTACATAAAATGCAATACGAGCACGTAATTGTTTTTAGTTATATACGTCCCACAAAGATCGAACATTTTTTTTTTCAAAAAAAA
>JANSTS010015263.1:7179-20146 GCA_026546915.1 Sylvicola fuscatus
GTGGCTTATCTTGGACACGCCCATTTTGTGGGCGTGGCTTATCTTGGACACGCCCGTTTTGTGGGCGTGGCTTATATTGGACACGCCCACATTTGGGTTATCTAAAAAAAAATGACACTCCACAAAAGGCGTGGCTTACCTTGGACACGCCCACATGCCCCACTCCAAATTGAACGACTTCCAATCCCAGTTCCAGGAAAACTCTTGAACTGAGATTAGCAGTCATTCTCCTAAGAGTTTAACCCCAATTCCCAGACTCAGTCCTAATCCAAGGATTGGCCTGAGTCCCCCAGATACCAACCCTTGAATGGGGACTGAGTCTCCCATTCCTGCCCATGACTTCCAATTCCAATTTCTGAACACGGACTAAACCTCTTAGTCCGCATCCAGGAACTGGGATGGGAAATCCCAGAACAGAGATTCTCATCCCTGATCTACGGACCCAGCCTTGATCCCAGAACTTGGACTGAGTCCCCCAATCCTAGTTCTAGGACTCAAACTGAGCCCCATAGCTCCAGACGACCTACCCCCACGCAGTCTGGAGCTCGACTGCGACTTTGTGGTGACTGAACACGTTTAAATAGTGTGAGCTCGACTGCAACAATTTTCTCCTAACGACATGTATTTATAGTTTAATGATGTATAACGAAACGCCAATCATTATTAAATCTGTTTCATGGAAACCGGAAGAGGAGACATAGATATAAACGGCTTTATTTTAAATCATCTATAAAATAAAAAAAATATTTCAAAAGCAGTTCATTTTTTATTGACCCATTTTTATATAAAATACAATTCATCCTAGTAAATAATTGTCACGCCCATTAAGCATTATCAAATCAACTGTTGACATACTTTTAATTTCTGGTCGCCTGATACTTTTTCCAAAAATTTCTAGTCGAGCCTGTAACCAAAAAATGTCTTGTCCCAACTGTCAAAATAAAAACTCACCACGCCTAAAATTTACAGCAGATGGAGCTGTCATCACATGACAGAAAACCAAATACATTTCACTGTCGTGTGATGTCAAATCTTGACGCTGTCAGAAATCCTTAAAAGACGTGATGAGTTAAAATATCAACAAAATTAATTCATCCTTTTTTATTTTTAAAGAAAATGTTTAAATGTTAAGCAGTTGTAATATTTATAAGTTCACCACCACCAGATCTTGTAATCCTTCAAAGTTGTCTCAAAACTAGAACTGCGATTTCTCAAACTATGGCCTCCGATACCATCGATTTTCGTGCACAAACGGACGCCCCACCATCGCCAGACCGCACTCACGCCTGTGAAATATGTGGACGCCTATTCAAGAGCACCTTCCATATGAAACGGCACTTTGACACGCATCAAGACCTCCGACCACATAAGTGCGACTACTGCGACCAGCGGTTCACGCGACTCGAACACAAAACCAGGCACTCACTGAAGCACACAAATGATCGTCCGCATAAGTGCCTCTTCTGCGACAAACAGTTCACGCGATCTGACCATCTGGCCAATCACTTGAGGACGCACAGCGGCGAGAAGCCGTTTACCTGCTTCATCTGTGACAAACGATTCTCGCGAGTCGATCATCGCAACAAACACATTCGACAGCATACTCGCATGACAAAAGCGGAGACAATGGTGGAGACATTGGTGGAGGCGCCAAGGGAAGGTGAAGACGTGATTAAGCTGGAACAACTGTAGTGGAACTTTGCCATTTTACTCACTGATCTCAGAAGCTGGATTCCATTACTCCTTACCGTTTTAAAGTATTTTATGTATTACCTTTTTGTGAAAATATATTTTTAAAACAACAATAAACTAATAAACAATTAAAAAATAAATTCTCTTTTATTTTCTTGTTAAATTCCAAGTTCAAAAAGTCCTTTCTTACCATTTTACCAGCTAAATTTCCTGAAATCTGGAAATTGGTCCATGCCAGTGGAAAATCTATCACACATCTTATTTGTTCTCATTTAAATAAATATTGTTACTCTTTTATTTAATTAATATTATAGCCATATACATATAGGGTATTGTTTTCCTTTATTCTTGTATCCACATATTTTTAAATGTATTTTCTTTGTCCATTAGATTGTTTTTCATTTTCTAATCAAAAACTAAACACTTAGAAAGTATGCAATAAGTAAATTAAAGTTATTTTAATAATAAATTTCTTGCCTTACAATTAGATTGTGTATAATTATTATATAAGTGTAATATTCTGTCTAAATGTAATTATTTACTCTCACACGGATATTATTTAATAATTAAAAGTACATAATCAGTAATTAAAATAAAACGAAATAATTTCTATCTAGAAAAGAAATGCTTAAAAGTAATTATTTGTTATTGCTTTTCGCTATATTTTATATCTGTTTATCGTTACAATTGTTTAAATTTAATTTAATTTATACATATATATATATGTATATGTTGTACATAAATATAGACTTTTTTTGTTGTTGTAATATATTCGATTGACTCATCCTTACCAAGTACAGTGTGTTTCATTGATCCTTAATTCAAATTTATCATCTCCAAGATTATGTTTAGCAGTTCAGATGCAAATGAAGAAAACAAAATATTGAAGAATTTTGCATTTTTCTTTGAATTGAACGGATTCGGGGGAAAAGGATGCGAGGGATGGCGGAGAATCAAGGAGAATGAAATGCGAACTCAAACGAATCAAACTCGATAAAAACGCACTCGAAAAGAGGACTTTTCGTCCCGTCGAATTGCGATTTCACTATTTGTTTACAAAATACTTCTAAATGTACATAGATTGTTTAATTAAATTTGCATAAATTTTACATAATTCATTTACTTTCTTTTTCAATGTTTAAGGCAAGCGAGAGAGTAGAACCTCTTCGAGGAACTCATAATTTATATAATTATAACTTTAGTTGCATTACAGCAATTGTACCTATTTAGTATGTTTTTGTGTGTAAAGATAATAAGTAACAACAACAAAAAAAAAATTCAAAAAAGGACTAAAACTTTAAAAAAAAAAGAGAAAAAAATTAAGGAAATCAACAACAAAAACAATAGAAATAGTGAAAGCCACATACAAATTGTCTACTAAGCGCTAATATACACAATTACTTGTTGTAAATATATGTTTTGTTTTTTTCTTTCATATTAAATTCTTAATAATTGGTAAGTTTTTAATTATTTTTTAAAAATAACAAGAAAACAGAGTTTGTTTTTATTTTGGCACATCTTGAAGTTCATTAAATTTACGTCTAAATTGGTGTATCAATTTTAGTCTCTTCCCACCTGCGCGCGCGCATAAAACATTCACAAAAATCATATTTTTTTTGGTTCAGAGAAGCGCGTCCAGTGCAGTTTTTAATATTTCAAAAATAAAACAACAACAACAAAATCAGGACATTCAATTAGTTAATCGCTTCCTTTTCAATGTCTTACCACAACTGACTGACTTAATGGTATAAAAGCGAACGCATTAAATGGCGCAAATGTTTTTCTTGATTGTTTTTCTTTTTGTTTTTTTAAATTTGTTTTTCTCTTGAATCCTTTTTTTTTTATTATTCACAGAATGGCGTCAAAGGCACATGATCGCGTGAGAATGAAACTCGCTTTTCGTGAGAGACAATCCTGATTTTTTTTTAGTTTGAGGAAAACACAAAATTTGGGTGAAAAGACTGATCATGTGATTGAAGGTACATCGAGGATATAATATTTATTGAACAATAATATTGATTGAAATATTGAGAGGAAAAAAAATCTTCAGAAATCAATTTTTTCCAGGATCACAGTTTACAAAATCAAATTAAAATGGCAATAATTTTGGGATTTTTACGCAGCTGAAAAGTACAAAATTCTCCCATATAAAATGTATGTAGAATTTCCCTGCTTTTTGCCGGTACGCAGTTCTCTCAGCAAAATGTAGCGCTTATAGCGCTTTTTACGCGTCCAAATGTCTGTTTGCGAATCATTTGGACGCACAAATTTGACAGTTCCATGCAAATATATATTTTTTGTTTCGACTCTAATTACTTCAGCTGTACTTTTCAGCAGCGTACTAAGCATACGCCAGTAATTGTTTTGTTTTAATTAATTGAAAATGATTAGATTTGGAAATGTCAATTTTTGACGTAAATTCTGTCAAAAACTGATGAATCTTCGTCTGAAAAAAATCATTTCAACAAAACAAACATTTAATAACTAGCTGATGCCTCACCAGCTGCCATAAATTCACATCAATGTCAAGCGCTTTTATTTATTTTACCAACGTTACAATTAATTTGTAATTAATATCCATTTTGTGTACAATTCTATCATTTTTACAAATCAGTTCTAGGAATTCACTGGGATGAATTTTATTTTGCTTTTCGTTAAAAATTCAATTTGGTGGGAAATGCACCGAAAACTGTTCCTGTTTTTTTTGTAGTAATTTTAATAAGAAAATTAAAATATTAAATGTTAAAATAATTAATCCAAAAATTCAAAAAAATATGATTTAAAGTAATAAAAAAAAACTGAGTCCTAATAGAACTGAGTAAATTTTACAAACCGCTTTTAAAACTTTAATTTTTAAATAAGGAATGGGAAAAAAAGGATCAAAAATATTTCGACTAAAAATAACGCTTTGGCTTTAACAATTGAGTTCAGTAACAGTTCAGCGCAAAAGAACTGAATTTTGCAAATGGTTGAATGCAAAAAAAAAGGACGAAAAAAGCACTAAAAGGTACCCAACAACGCATTTGGTCCTGTTCGCGTGTGTTTTTAATAAAAACTATATAATATAGGTAAGAGTAAAACGATATATCAAACTTTAACAAGTCCTTAAATACGAAATAAAAACGACGAGAAGTAAAACGAGAGTTTATAATCAATCAATAAAGTCTAACTAACTAATTAGCCAACAACCCTTTAACTTGTGTTAAATTTTATAAGTAGGTAAAGATTTGTTTCATTTCATCTTCATTCTTGTTTCTATAAAAAAATTCATTAAAACAACAACTTAACGTTCAGTATTCCGCAATTCGTTCGCAAACTTAGGATTTAACGATAATTTCCTGACGAAAGTGTTTCGTTTTGTGTGTTTCTGTTAATATTCTTAAATATTAAGTTATTTCCGCTAAGAAAATAATCGATTTAGTGCGTTCTTTGTGATATCCAAAAGAGGCGGCACAATTCCCGGTTCTTGGTACATAACGAAATTCAATGAATCCTTCCCTCAGCATAGCTTGACCAACGTTCAAAACAAAAACAGCTCTCCACCATAACGACGAAATGAAACGTTAACGAAACGTTTTGCTTTTGCATTGAGAATGCTCCTTAAGACTCGACTTAACAGTTAAATGTAACATAGTTTTTTTTTTATAATTTAATAATTAATTTGATTTGTGTCTGATTGGATGAGTGATGAATAGTTTGGATGATTACAAAATAGATGTCCTGTTTGACTACAACTATTCGCTAGGATTTGTGTTCAGCTTGTTTGTGTGTTGTGTGTGTGTGTGTTACCGCTACCAGTTACAGTAAGGACATGACACGATTTAATGAGGATGAGAAGGCGATAGTTACCGGGGATAGGGCTTGCGCTTCAGTTTGGTGCGCGTTAGAGTGCGGGTGCGCGACTTCTTGGGCGGTGACGGTGACGACAGAAAGTTGATGTGATGCTGGGGTGAGTAGCCGCCGCCGCCACCTGATGAGGTGCCATTTTGGTTCTGGAAATTGCTGGTGCCGTCCTCCATGGCCGGCGACTGCAGTGACTGATGTACACCGCCGACGGTGTAGTGATGTACAATTGGATAGGCGGTGGTTGTGGTGGAGGTGATTGTGGCGCTGTTGCCGTTTGGTATATTGTTCTCCATGTAGACATGCGAGTCGGGCGATTGCGGACGTTTCATTGGTGATGACATTGTCGAGACTTCGGTGGCGAACTTCAGGAAGGCGTCCACACCTTCGGCGTGACGTTGCGCTTCCAGTTCTTCGGGACTCCAGTTCTGTTTACCCTCCTCGGCTTGATAATTGTGACTGAAAACAAAACAAAACAGTTAAATTGGTCAACCCAAAAACCGGGAGTCTTAACTGACCTTTCGTCACTACTCTCGTACGCAGCATCTGAGGACGTTCCATTACTGTGATTATCAATTTGATTGGCTGCATTTGGATTGCTATTGGACCGACTGATGCCGCCCGCTGAATATGTGTGATCTTCACTGGGCGATGACGTGATAATTGGTGGGACGCTGGCGAATAAATACTTATTAGCAAAACGCCACAAAATACTTGACACCAGGCACTTACCCATTGTGAAAACTCTCATTAAAGACCTTCGGGCCATGCTTCAGTGCCAACATCGCGGTCGCCGCATTTACATCGTCGATGCTGTCAGCGCCCCAATCGCGCGCTAATCGCTCCGCCGCTGTGAAGCTTCCGCCGGAGATGTGCTCAAAGTTTGGTGTGCTGTTGAATGATGCCGGCGAATGCTGGTAGCCGTCATCGTCGGCCGGCGTCAGCGGTGGACTCTGTCCATTGGTGGTCTTGACAGCTTCCAACTCAGCGATTACCTTTGATAGTCGTGGGAACAATTCGGCATTAAGTGGGCGATTGCTGGACTGCTATTTTACAAGTGTTTGTTTAATACTAATTTCTTTTTTTACAACAAAAAAAAAGTTTTCGAAAAACAAAATTTGGGCAAAAAGTGGAAAATGATAGATTAAAAAAAAAAAACCCAACATACATTCTGTGAAACTGGCGGACTTTCGGCTGGACGGGAAGTCGTCTTAATTTGACACTTCTCGACGTTGGAGTATGGATAGAATGGTGACCTGGACAACGCCTGCACCAAATTCTGGCGATATTGCTGCTCGACACGCCACAGTGAACCCTTTCCCATGTTCTGTAAAGTAAAAGAAAACTGTTGTATACAAGGATCAATGAGGATTGACGAAAGATTTGTGACATACCGGAGCCTTTTCCACCTTCTGGAAGCACTTGTTCAGTGACAAATTGTGCCGGACGCTGTTCTTCCAGCCAGTCGGCGCTGTCACAAAGTAGGGAAAATGATGCACAATCCAGGCGTAGATCTCCTTGACGGGCAGCGCTCGTTCGGGCGCGTCCTCGATGGCCATGAATATTAAGGAACTAAAACTATATGGCGGCTTGTTGGTTGTATGGATTTTGGGGTCATAAGGCAAATTATTTGGATGCTTTTGTTTGGGCGGTGATCCTGTCGCCGACGACGTGGAAGATGCTGACGAAAAGGACGACGACGACGATGTGGACGAGGCGGACGACAGGCCGCCGTTTGTCGGCGCAATTGTAATGTGGGTGGTGTTGGTGCGCGGTGATGGCTGGGCGTACGTGTACTCTGTTTTGATGGGAGTCGACGGATACTCAGTTTTGATGACGACATTCTCGAAGACGGGCGGCGTTGTTTGCGGCGACAGTTGCTCTTGTGGCGATTGCTGGCGTTGCGGCTGTATTTGCACCGTCTGCTGGACTTGATGATGTTGCTGATGCTGTTGCTGTTGTTGTTGCTGCTGTTGTTGCTGCTGCTGTTGCTTGGGCGTCACGTAGGGCGCATTTTCACGTAAATATTTCTTGTGAAAGTGCTGGTGTGGCGTCGTTGAGGTGGTTCTGTGTGACTTTGAGACGACAGTCTGCAGCTGTCCGCCGGCCGACTGCTGCAGCACGTACACTGGCGTGCCGCCGGGACTAAGCACCGTCGTGGTGACAGTCTGCGTCGTCGGCAGCGACGTGATCACCTGATTCTTGTTCACTGTGGTCACATTGTTGTTGTTGGTATTGATAAAGTGGTAGCTGGCCGGTGATGTTTCCGCACTGTAGACACTGATGCCCTGGTCCGAGCTAGAATTGGCCGACGAGCCGTTGTCCTCCGACACACACGAGTCCTCCAGGAAGTCACTGGTCGGTGATACGTGGCCACTGCTACCGACGCCGCTGTTCGCCTGACTGCGGACCGGACTGGCGCACGGCTTGGCCGCTTTCGTCGACAGTTTGATGCCTTCCAGTAGATTCTTGTTCTGCAGCCATGACAATGAGGTCAACTCTTCGTCACCCTGTGCAATGGCCTCGCCGTTCACCACAACGCCGGTGGTGCCGTTCGCCTCGTGTATCTCCACCTGTTCGGTGGCCAGCAGCACAATGTTGCCGATGCCGTTGCCGTGTATGTCGCTGACGTTGGTTTTGCCGCCAGCCGTTGTTGTGGCTGTGGCCAGGTAGTTTTCGCCCAAGTGATTCTGTAGCACCAGTAATTTGGAAGATTGTTGATTTGTGGAGGATGTGGTGGCCGTATTGACGCTGCTGGTGCCGGCTATGCTGGCCAGCTGTTGTTGGCCGTTGGCGGTGACGGCGCTCGCGGAGCGCTCGTACAGGCCGTTCGTCGGCACGCCTTGCTGTTGCTGTTGCACCTGATTTATGTGATGGGTGTGATGGAGGATGACGTGTCCCGATTCAATGGGTATTGTTGACAGCACCATGTTGGGTGACTCTAGGATGGGACCACCGTCTGTTGATGGCGGTCGCTCAGGCGACATACTGCAAGTAGGGAGGAGAAATTCATTTATTAGTTTATTTGTCAAAGAGCTTTTTCAGACAAAAAGCTTCAAAGATTAAATGGTAACCATGAGAAAAGTTTGATTGAGCAGCCCAAAAGCTGGCTGTTGCCATTTCGGATGGGCAAATTTATCATCAAGTTAATTAAGAAACAAATGGGCCAACATCTAATCAGCGACAAACAAACAAAAAGTTGATATGCTAATAATTAAAGCACATAACCCAGGGTGAGGGTGAGGCTCTCGCTTCAGTTACACCCACGGCCGTGCTAAAGTCTTAAAGCCAACCTTTAAGGAGACACGCAATCTTGTGTCGTGACGGCGAAATTGTCCCAGCATAGCACTCAGATATTAGCTACATTATATGCATGACAACCCGAAGCCTATATGTTCGCTATGTAAGGAGCGATTTAATCACGACCCACTGAATTGCGTGCTGAACTACATTCGAAACTAATCAAAGACACTGAGCCCCACGAACGGGGAGAATCAAAATTAAAACAGCCCAGGCTCGTGCCTGATCAAGAAACAATTTTCGCAATGACGTGACCTTGCCCAACAATCCCCAGAACGAGTTCTGCCTGTTTTTGTGGTGTTCGGGGGGTTGGTCACAAAAGTTTTACAGCGATATTTTCACTGATTTATACGCGAATTCTTCAAGGACGATTCTTATGAAGATTTTACAACGTGACAATTTAATGGATTCCAAAGATTAGGAGTCGCCTTTCATGAAAAAATTATAATAGAAATTTGTAAATAAATGCTCATTTCATCATCCCTTCCAGGATTTGCGTAAGTTGTTCACAAGGAAACCTAAGCGCGCTTCCTGCTCCAAGCAATTTAATTATTTGGTGCTCGAAGGGTGCGTCGAGGGCACATCACTCAGTTAGGAATAATATCTAAATTATCATAAAAATGGGTAAATTACTTTGTACACAAAAGCAATTTTTCCATCCGGAAAATCACCAACCCCCCCAACCAACCAAGACCCCATAACTAAGCCGAATAAGCTTTAAGCTTCTGCAACGGTACATTGGTCCTTGTGATTGTGTGAGACTGATGCAAGGGCGAGCGAGATGGAAGCCGCATAAGCGCACAACTACCAGGATCATATTGAGCAGCGAGAACGTCATCAACCTGAATTTGTGGGAAACCATGGCAACGCGAAATAACAGTTTTTGCGACGAACATCCGCGTCGCCAAAGCGTTTCGATGTGTGCGAGGGAAGCAATTGTTCCCTATTGCACTTCCAATTGTGTTGGTGCAGGAGGGAAAGTGATGGAGAACGAACATTAAAATTTGATGTGTTCACACGGAGAACAAAGTTCGCAATTGTGACAAGTATCCTTGGACGCATGCTGGGCAGTGGTGGTGGTGGTGCGGTGACGGCGTGCCTAACAGATTTGTTGTCAAGCAGTTTTTGGTGTTTTATGGCAAACGTTCAAGGAGGATGTTACAAGTGTCTGTCAGCTTCTCCAGCAAGTGACAAGGTGGTAATGAACAAGCCGAGTTCATTAAATTCGTGGGAAGCGAGCCCGTTTGACCTATTTGAACAAGGAAGCGGTAAATTCTCCGAAAATCTCCAAGGTTTTCAATTAAATTACAGGTAATCACTGAGTTTTACGAATGTAGCAGCAAGTATAATTTCTCAAAGAAATGAATAAGTCACGTGATTCCCCCTGCCCCCAATGAACAGAAACGAAAATTCAACCCCAATTCTTGGCCTATCCAATAACCAACCGCCAATCAACCGCATGCACTCGCAAGTCACCGTAAAGTAGTAAATTGTTTCTTTAGCCGTCCGGATTTTAAGGTCAAATTACCCAACAATAATGTCGCAATTATTATTCCAATGCGGCATATCCATTGCAAATATACTGACGCCGCGGCCATTGCCAAGCAACTGAAACCAAACAAATTAGAACCATCTCCCAGTGAGAATGGTAAAGACACAACAAAAATCCATTTTTCAGTTTCGTTTCTGTGCGCTTAAGGCAGGGCAGACAACTTTAGGCGGTGAATGGAGTGGGTGGTGGGTGGTGGGTGGTTGACCCGCCAACAATTCATCATCGCCGGAAATGTTGTCGCAGCGGCGCGGCGATACATCAAAATTCGAAATGAAACAACAAAATTGAAAACCAATACGCTTGAATTTGTGCAAATGGGGAAAAGGGTGGGAGGATTTAGATCAATTGAGAATATCTGAAAAACCTCATTAGAAGGGTGTTCAGTTTCAGGACTTGCAGATTGGTGCTTCTTAAATGAAACCAGCCGTTCAAGGAGGGATGGCATTTCGAATTTAAGTACTTCCAGTGAGAACTAAGGACAGCTAAAACATTATTCCAAAAAAAATGTTAATGGATGTTGAAAATATCCTTTTTCCCAAGTGCTCATGCAAAACCTGTGGCTCCAGCAAACAAACTTCCCTGCAAGGCCGCCGGCATCGTTCGGGAAAACTCTATCTACCCCATTTCCCACTCAATATATAGAAATTTCAGTGCGCTTTTCACATAGTAAACTCGCGCAGACACACAAAACCGTCACGCACACATTCGCGAAATTTTCACCGCCACCACCACACCCCAAAAAACGAAGCAACACGATCTAAAAATAGTACGCCAAAACGGAATGTGTGCGGATGATGCGCGCGTGCAACCGCCATGGAGCGCTGCAAATGTGGGTGAGACTTTATTCGCCAGTTACTTACAACATGTCACGGTTGTGTGGCCACACACGTAAAACAGCCAATCACATTGATAGACAGATGAATAGATGAGGCGAAATGATTTTGAAACATCCAGAAGTGGAAAAACAGTTGCTCTCCTTAATGCGATTCATCTACAAGGAACGGTTCATTAATTTCGCATCGCAGGACGCTGACACAAAGCTCCTGTGGCAGAGCTTTCATTGGCATAATTGCGACAAAGTGGTGAAATTACTTTTTCTAATAACATTGAAACATCTTCAACAACACAAAATTGTCTCACATTAGCATTTAGGCTAAGTCGGTGACAAACAAATGCCCTCAAGTATTTTCCAAGATACAAAGAACTTCAAGAAATACGTAAGATATTTATAGAATACTCACGCATTGTGTAATTTAAAATAACGTCTTACAACCGCCCACTCATTTGAACAGTTTGAGTTCTGCGGCAAAAGGTTATTTTTAGGTTTAACGAGCGAAGCTTTAAGGATTGTTTAGCTTTTATTGTTGTTCAATCACATATTTGACCTTGCGACTGACTTTTACTTTGAAAATATTGTATTTAAGTAGAAAAAATATGTTTTGCGATGGAACAACGGAAATCACTGATCCTAGCTGAGTATCCGGTGACAGGAAATAAAACATCTTTTGAGATTTTTTCGTATAGCAAAAATTCTATAGAAACTAACAACAACAACAACAAGAACAAGTGACATTTTTCTTCATGAATTCATCGCTACAAATGCCACATCACTATGCGCATTGTCCTGATTATCCCTTTTTTATTTGACAACAGAAATATTGACGCGTCGCTTGAATGCGCAAAAAGTTGTCTGAAGATGACATTGAAGCAGGCAAAATGTAAAGGACAATACGACGATAAGCCTTTCGATCAGAAAAAAACGGCAAATACATTGGAAGAGTATTACAAGAGAGCTTCAGCAAAGAAGCTTTGCAGCAGAAACAAATGTATTTTATGCTAAATTTATGGACATATGGATATTTCATTTGAATATATGAATACCGAATCGAGCAAACACCAGCGGATGAGGACAATAGACATTTTAGGTGTAAACAACTCCCGCCCCATATGTAAGCACGCTAACTTTGCCGTCTCAAATCTGCAATTTGCGTCTTGAAGGCAATTGTCATCTTTACCAACAACAAAAAAAAACAACTGATGCACTGAGGAATAGAGGCGAATGGCAGGGCTGAACTGAAATCTCTGCACACATATTGTAGCCAGCTTATGTCACACACACACACACACACACACCAGCGCGTCCCACAAAAAGTCCAAGGGCACACACCAATTCAATCAGCAGAAGCATCCCTCTCGTGCAGAAAGCTTTTCAATGGATTGGTGGTACAACTGAACTGGCGCACATCTATTCATCAACACAATGAGACGCCACCCACTCACCACCCACGGCAAGCTTAGAGGCGCGCAAGCTTTTGCACACAATTCGTATGCTGGCACTCACAGTTGCGACTGTGTTTACTGGCGAAATGACGTCAGAGCGAGCATGGTTTCTATGGCAAAGCATGACATCATAAACATGTTGGTTGGCCAGTGCGCCGACGCACAGCATCATCGCTACCAAACACACATGACCAGCCGTTTTGTATGTAATTCGACGCTTTGCAGCGCACGACCGTCCACATACGCGACGACGACGACGACTACCCCGCATATTTTGCCAACCACCTCGTGGTCTCTCAT
>JANSTS010015263.1:20246-34933 GCA_026546915.1 Sylvicola fuscatus
CGACGACGACGACGACTACCCCGCATATTTTGCCAACCACCTCGTGGTCTCTCATGTCGTCCTCCATCTCTTTTGCTCGCACATCGGCTGATCTACACCCATCCCACCCCCCACGGTGGCGGTGTGTGTGTGTGTGTGTGTGTGTGTGAGCAAAGCGCAACACCAAATCGGCAATGGCAACGCGCACCACCACAACATACCGTTATTACAAGGAGCTTAGGTGGTGGGAAAACACCGTTTTATTATGCTTATGCACTTCCTTCATCCAAGCTCTGTGTAACATATTTTGAGCTTTTCTATTCCAGATTGTTGATTTTGCTTCAAGTGCTATGCGGGTGTGAATAACACAAGTCGTTTCCTTTGAGGAAAATTCTAAAGTTCTGTCAGAAGATATTATGCTCTTTCAGGACAGTTAATCTATATGGATGAGTCCTTTTTAGATATGCTAAATATCGTCATCAATCAACGAAACTTTTTGCATTTAAAACAATTCGCATTGTCATTATGGTGTTGCGCCTGTTTTAAACTCTTGTATCTTGGAATTTTATGCAAATTTCTTGTATTGATTTGCACTTAAGAAATATAAAGCCAGGAAAGCGAATTTCTTATCGCCTTATTTTTGGATATGATGCAATAATTTCGGTTCAACTCCCAAAAATCCGGAATAATTTAAACTAAATTAATCCAGTGATTTATAACCAGGAAAAACGAAGCTACCACTGAAAACTGTTCGCCAACAACAATGAGCGACGCATTTCGTTTAATTAAAACAACAAATAAGATGAGAAAAAGAAACTAACTGAACTGGCACAAAGGAGAGACATAAAAGACGCCGATCGCCTGTGGGTGTGTACGCGTATTAAGCGCCCACATACGGCGTCACGGTTGCACACAGTTAGCCCAATTTCGCGGCCCCAATTTTAATCCGCCGTTACAAACAATATAATTATTGAGAAAGATACCTTTCGAGACGACGACGATCTAACGAAAATAGAAAATGCGACGCCGTGTGACGTTTGGTAGCCGGGAAGCCGTTTGGTTTACGTGCGGTGACAACACACACACACACACACATACAAAAGCTCATATGGCAGAAAGGAAGCGGCTGAAGGAATCAACAACGAAAACCAGTGAAAACTCAAGGCAAAGCGACGCGACGCCACACGGAAAATGAGGAAAAAGCGACCAAAGTGACGCTTTCATGTAAACTCGCATTTCCATTTCGTTACGGCTTCTTGTCGAAAACTTCTTCCTCATTTCTTAGACATATTAGTTTGGCCGTAGATATTTATTAGGATGGCGATGGCGTTGGCGTCTTAAGCCGAAACATTGGGCACGCAGAAAACGCCGACGGCAACGCATCAATGTGGTTCGACGGTTATATAGGCAAAAGATGAGTTTGGGTTATTGCCGCATCGCGGAACAGGTGCTGACCGATTTGGGTGTGCGCGGAATCGATTGCCACAGCGTCGAAACACACATTTTAAGGATGATGGGGAATTTTTACATTTTTTTTTTGTTTTTTTTTTTATAAAAATAAAACAGCAGCATATAGGATAATTTATGAAAATGTCAATCCCACTGACAGAAATAGAAAAGCGCCGCGCTCGCTGCTGCCGCTGCCGCTGCCACTCGCCATCCAAAATCACTAATCTTCTGTTTATTCATACATTTTGCGTCTGCTGCGGGCATTTTTGTTGTTAGTTGTAAGAAACATAAATTTCTTGGATTTCCACTGTAAATATAGATGAGATGATGATGTTTATAACGACGACGCTGTGTATGACTCAAGAGCGTCGCTTTTTCGGGGTTGCTAAATGCAGTTGAGGAGATCACGACGAACGCGGACGCCGCGCCGCACACAAAATCGTCTTACATCATCGCGTCTGTCAACGGAGGCCGAACTGTGTGCACGGCAATTATCGTGAAGGCGATAAACTTTAGTTCAAATCAAGAGATGAAAATTAGGCTAAGGTGGAATTTGTTTCTTATCTTATCAAGTAAACAGCGTTTTATGTGTTTTTTTCGTTTCCCTTTTTTTTTCTAAATAATATTTCGTTCAATTTTTGTGTTGTTGTTGTTGAAAAATGCGTGCAGCGTTGTCTCAATGACATGTTAGCGCAGCACTAAACAAATATAGCGTTTTCTGTAAGAAATTTTGATGGGAAACGCGTCTGATTCGTTGATAGGGAACGAGCGTTTACGTCACGTATTTAAGAAAGATTGTAAGCGTTGAAGAGGCCAAAAACGAGCACGACGGCGGTGTAGAGGACATCACGAGGATTACCCACGTCCGTCAGCACTTAAAATCGCCATCAACAATTGATGGACGCCACAAAGAGTCTGTCGGTTCGGAGAATTCCATAAAAACTTTAAGTTTCTCGTCTGAAATCATCCCTGCATTTTATCATCATGGATGCAGCCAAGGATGTTCATGCGAATGACTTTTCTAACACCACAATTTAATAATAACCAACCTGGCAATGGGGATGTTACAAAGCGCCCACGCAACATTTGACATTTGCCATTTGCACAAGCAAAGTGACAATTGCATTTGCAATGTTCAACATGGTGCAGAGGTGCACTATAGTCAAACGTGCAAATGCACTTTCTGCACGTCATTTAATCGATACTTGTAACTAAGGGAATATTGTAAGAACGTCCAAATAACATACAGCAAATCATTGCAAATATCATAAATCATAAGTAGAAGTTAAACTCACATGAAAATACGTTTATAGGAATTTACAGTATCATCAAAATATTTCTTTATAAGATGTCAGCAGAAGTACAAAGAATAGTGAAAATACTTGATAAGAAAAGAAAAAATAAAGAAAGAAAGATTGTATAGGAATGGACGTAGCACAGAAAAAACCCAAAAAGTCGATCATTGCGGAAGAGTTGAAGAAAATTGGGAATTCACATTTCACAAAAAAAAAACAGCAAAATGAGGCGAACGTCTTAAGAGGGGTGTCAACGTTGAATGTATGTTTTCGCCGAACTAGCTCCACTTCAAATTTATTAAGACCGTTATCGCCTTATCATCTTCTCATGACATAGCCGAAACTGTTCATGTACTCATAACAGTTCCAAAGTGTGATCAAAGACATAAGGAAAATGGGGAAACTGTACAAGTTTTGTGATAGCAACGCAAAGACGTTTGTGTTTTATTTCATTATTTTTGCATATCTTAGCCGAAGATTAAGATTCAATCGAAATTGATTGATCAATTTGGAAATCTAACTGTAAAATTTCTTGTGTTTAATTGTTTAAGAAATATTAAATTTTGTATTTAAGACGTTTGGCAAACAAAAAATAGAATTTTAAGCTTCAAAGCTCTTAACAACTAAGCTAAAGATTTTTGTTCTGCACTTAATACACCAACCAAAAAAAAAAACGCGAAATCTTACCAATTTAATCACAAATCCCGCAAACTAATTAATTATTAAAGCATTTAAGTAACTCTTTTATGTTCGTATGCCGTCTATAAATAATAATCCGTCAAAAGCAGGCGTAAAGACGTCTTCAAGAAAATGACAATCGTAAAATTATAATAATGCGTTTAGCTGTATGTCCCGGCGACTACAAACAACTGTCACGAGGCCGGCATAATGAAAGCAGCTCCTCAATGAGCCAGCGTGTGATGTCTTGCTTAGCGTAATTAACACACACTCACGCCATATGTACACATATGAAACTGATGCTTCCGTCATACTCAATTTATATTTATTTAGTTGAAGAAGCGCAGCTGAAATTTCCAAATGAGTGATGTTGATGAATTTTTTGTCGTCTATGCGGTTGACTAAAAATAATTCGACACAACTATTTGGTGCGTCTCAGGAAAAAAAGGACATCTGATGGCGCGTCGCATTTCGCCATCTTATTTATTTTCGGATCGAAAGTGAAAGCTGTACAACAAATCGATAATTTGTTTTGATAAAACAAAATTGCAAAATTAAAAGCAAGACATCTTACCGCCAGCCGAAATAAGATGTCACGTCTTTGAAATGCCATTGTTACGCGCAAATAGTTGGTGCAAAGCGTCGCGTCGCGGCGTTCTATTGTTTGCGCGAGTTCACATGAAATTCTGTTTGCATACAAACGTTTAAGAAATGCGTTATCGACGTCTTAATGTGTAAACCTCATAAATACAATAAATCAGCAGCGAAAATATTTATTCTTGGTGGTGTTGAGTGACGCCTTAGCCAGTCCGATTGATTCATGGGCGTCTCTATGGCTAAAATGCGAGCAAAATGCCATTGTCGATGTGGCTAGCAAGAGCTAAATAAAGTTTTAAAGTGTGGCGAATAAGCCGCACAAAAATGAGAGTAAACTGTTTTTTGTTTTTTTTTTTAAGATGTTCGCGTCTATTTTTAAGGTGCGGCGATACAATAAGACGAGGAGGAGAAAAGACGCGCACAGAACAATTTCTGGCTGTGCGTTGAGAAGTCGCGCGGACTCGTTAAGCGTAACTATGTGGAATAGCCGCAAATGCCAAGATGATTAGAATACTTTGGTTGATTGTTATTTCTGTAACTCGCACTTCTCCTCTGCCACCCGTTCCGTGGATGGCCCGAACATGCATTAGCACAACACACCGGATTGAAGCGGCGACCTGCCAGCGTCAGTTAAACATAGCGTCGCGACGCAAAGACATACGTGCGCCGTTTATTTTCGATATTTCAATGTGGGTACTCTTATTTGATGTTTCTTACTTCTGCTGTCTTGATACCGTTTCGCTTCTTCTTAGCGTTTTCGCTTTAAACGCCGCACTCTGGTTGTGTGGTGGTAGGACGCGCTTCATTTTTGTCTAGGCGAGAGATGCTTATCCTCGATGCTGAGCCGGTTTAGTGGAAATATTTAGTAGAGTCAAAAATAAAACAAGGCTATGTGTCACTTAAAGAAGTTCAAATAGTGTCGTTTGCTACACAGAGAAGAGACTTTGTCGCTATTTGTTCCTTTTTGTACGTTCTCATTGTTGTTGGTGACAACTATCTTTATATAAAACCGACTAAAGTCATTGTAATTTCCACGGCGATTGTTTCTTCAACACTAAGAAATAGATTCTAAGATTCTATATTTAAGTCATTAAAACCAAGATGATTTATTTAAAATTAATGAAGCCATGCGAACAGCAGATACTTGAGGCACGCACAGTTGCCGCATCATCATTATAAGACGCCTCTCGTCTAAGTGGAGTTGATTTCACAACAAATTTGATAAATAAAAGATGTCAACATCGTTAAGATGTTACTGCAATAAACAAACAATCCTACCAACACAAAACAGCCACATGAGAAATGATTAAGAACACACACTTGCATCGAAAGACGTTTACGAGAGACCGCATTGCTGCAAAATATTACGATTGAGTTTCTTAGTGTGAATAATTGACGATGGTTTTGATTTTTCTTAATAAACTTTTCAATAATATTGACAATACTTTATTGTTTGTAATAAAATTACATTTTCAGTCGGCAATTATTTACAATTATAATTACCGTAACCGGAAACACGTAAAATGACGTGCGAATGGCGTTGACAGACCCCCAAACAACGTCGGAAAAACCCCCACTCCGCCCGAATTCCGAAATTAGCAATCAAAAATGCTGGCGTTTCAGCAACAGCGACATACCTCAAGAAGCAACGCGAATTTGGCAAACGCCGCCAAACATCTCAAGCACGTTTTCGGAAAAGTCACATGCACTGCATGATGGCATGACGGCTGTTTTGGCACAATGCATTTCGCGAAATGAGCAATGGCTGCTCCAAAAATATATCCGATTCGGTGCGACAATTCAACACAAGGAGCCAGCAACCGACGCCATGTTTGTTTAGTCACTCGTACAGGACAAGGACGTGCACCGGTGAGGCGCTATCGCCATCTCGTCGACCGGCTTCACTTGACCAACCGACAACAGAATCCTGACAGAAATAATCGTTAAATGGTTTGATTTAGAACTCTGCTAAAGGTCAAACCGTCTTCACAACAGAAAAATCCTTACTTATTTCTAATCGTTTGCCTCAAAATGCCGGCATAAATGCATATTCAATTAGCTGATTATTTAGCTGTTTTTAATGAGGCGTCAGCGTTGTTGTTGGCATATTTTATTGTTGGAAAAATGTCATTATGCACTGCTAGACGACATGTCAGTGACATATAACCGTTTAAAGTCAAATTGGTGGTGGGGAGCAGGGGGTTGAAGGGGTTGAGGCTCGAGAGCGCCACAATGGCGACCATCCGGGAGAAAATTACGTAAAAACGGAACCGTCGAGGCAGCAACACAACTCATTTGCCGCATGTGTGATAATTCAAATATAACCTCGTTATCCTCAATCGTATATGTTACACATATACAAATCGGCGAGTGTCGCCGCGACAAAAACAACACAATCATTCCGCTGAGGCTTCCTTGTCGTCTTCGTTCATTGTAATAAAACGCCGATGTTTACCATACAAAGATTCCTGCGCAGTATCAGAGGTTATTCCGTGTGGAAGACGACTCAATTTCTAACGCAAACACTTTTCTTTGTAACACTTGATGGGGGTAAATAGAAAATGACATAACACTCTCACTGCACGGCAGCCGTCTTGGCCTATGGCTGCATTTCCACCGTCTTGGACTGAGACTGTCGCGGTGCGGGAGACACTTTTCCACAAACACAAATTAGTGCAAATGTCCATTAATCATCGAACAGTAACGCTAAGTAACGTAACGAATTCAATTCATCTCAAACAAATTAAAGGAGAATAGAGAAAGACGACAAAGACGAATGGAGACATAAGAATAGATTGAGACAAGAAGTCAATGGAAAAAACGCTAATATTCGTTTGGATGTTAGACGCACAAAATCTTTTTCGAGGATGACATTTCGGAAAACGTCGCGTCGCTCGGCAACGGCTGCACCGTTGACATTTCAACGCATAAATTTAAAGGCCAAAAACGCGTCTGCTTAAGAAATAGTTTTTTTTTTTTTTTTGAAAGACGCGAGTTTAGGCACGAAAAAAGTGCATCTAAAAATACATCTACAAAGCTGAAATTAGATTTGTCGTTATAGCGTCGTCGTTGACGCGTCATCTTTGCAACACTCAATTGCCGAGACAGTAATATTATATTAGAAAAAAAAAAAAATCTACTGTCTCACGATAATGTCTTCAACCACAACCTCGCGACCAACCAGCTACAAATGCTTGTAACAGAAAACCGCGTCGCGTCGCTCACAATTGATATCGTTATCAAAACGCATAACGACAATGTGATGTGACGCCGATTTTTAAGCCGTGCGATTGAAATCACGCATTTTTTGTGTTGTTAGTGGCGTCCTATCATTTGCCATACACATGCAAAAAGGCACAACTCGCTTGTCATGTGATAACGACAACACACGACCGCAAACCGAACTCTAAAACGTTATAGTGATACAACATATTTTAAAGAAACAAAAAAAAAAACAGAAAAAAGAAGAAGATTGTAAATCACTTGTATTGGAAGCAGCCAGTGTGCCCTTGTGTGAAAATTTATAATCCTCCTCCCAGTTCCATCTCCCAATCCCTCCCCCCTCCTCTAGGCTTGGCGACTTGAAGAAGCTTATGTATTAATAAACATAACACACATTTATGAGCTTTTTTGCAATAATTGAATAGCTTTTTCTGTTTTGGAGTGGGGGGGGGGAGAAGGTCTTACAGGGCTGACTCTGTATTTTTTTTTTTTTTTGGTGCGTTCAATTGCAACCACAGCTTTCCAATACAGACAAATTGTTACGTACAGACACACAGACACCGAATTAAGTACGCAAAATGTAACTGTACGCATGCAAAGTGTGTCGCTATGCGCGTTTTGTAACAGGTACACACATGCACGCACAATTTTGTGGAATTTGGAGGGGGGGGGGCAATGAGAGGAAGAAAAAAAACATGTAATTTTGGATTCAGTAAAAGATGCAGACGTCACACTTAATTGTACTTAAGATTCTTGAAACGCATTTGCGAAAATGTGACACAAAAATGGCGACGCGCTGCAGACGCGGGGATTTCCACAAGTTCTGGATATAGTTGGGAAGGTGGTTTTCTTATCCAGAATAAACAACACAGAAACACATAAACAAACACTTAAGCATTACGACACATCACTTACATATGCATAATTAATGTTAATTAGCTGGGGGTATAGCGCTCCACCTTGTTGTCAACGTTTCTTGAATTTCTGCAGCGTATTTTAAACGCGTTTTGTCCACTTGTCAATCGCTATTTTATAATATAGGCAAACGTCACTTGGATGTGGTTTTTTTTTTTTGTTTTTTTTGATTTTTTGGTGTAAATTTCAGAAACTACCAGACGCTGTTTCCATTTTCAAAATTAGCTGCGACGTTTGTATGAAGCCGCATCTTAATTTTTTTGCCGACTTTCTACACGATTTTGCCTTAAACACATTCAAAATGATGTTTAACACGTATTAAAACAACGACAACAACAAAAATTGTGCCACTATCTCTTTCTCTAATCACAGTTTCTCTTTCTATCGATGAAACACTTTTCTTGTCTAATTGTTTGGTTCATTATTCATTCAGTGAAATATTTTGTTTGGCCCGGAAAATTGAAACCAAATCAACTCTTCGGCATATATGTACACAAAACACGGCGCTTACATAATCCACCGCACTGTCACACTTCAGCACCAATATAGAGCTGGGTCGATTTTGGTAACAAAACACCACCATCAATGTACACACGAGCCTCCGACGGCAACACTACAGCCCAACGGGGCCCCACCACACCGAAATTGTTTATTTCTTCAAATGGTTTTCTTAGCTCGGCGCGTCTTCGCCCTTTTTGGCCAGGTGTAATTTATGTGTTAACAATGTAATTAGCCGCAGCAGTTAATGGCCACAACACAATCCGTCTGGCTGGTTTTTTTTTTCGATAATATGGGATGGAAGCAGGGCGGCCTGCAGTGCTTCCTCGCTACTTAACAATATGCGATGAATTCCTTGGAGCCGAACTAAGACACGACGATATTGTGCACGATGCACACTGTCATTAACATCCGGTTGTTAGGTTTTAACTAATAAAGCACTCTCTGTCCGTTCTCACGACTGACGACACGACACCGACCCGATACATATATGTTGGACGTGCCGTACGTATGTGGCAGAAGAAAAACGAATCACTGAAAAGGAGAACACAACAACAAAAAAAACACACAAAACTCTTATGTATTTATGGATGTAGGCACGGGACACCAAATTGAGCTTATAGAAGCATCCAGTACACACACGGTGGAAACTTAATTTTTAAGTATAACCAAACCGAAAAAGTGACGCGCAGCTACGGCGACAACAATAACACGCGATCGCCGATTAGAACTGAAAATGTTTTTCATTTTAAGTATACAACGTTACGTATTATTACTTTTTTCCACATACGCGCGATTTATTCGTGGCGTTCGGTTTTCTCAGTCGGCAACTGACTAGCTAGGAAAAGCTCGCTCCAAATTAAACAACAATTCTCTACATGCAGACGCTTTGCAAGCGCATAGCGGTCGAACTGTAGGCGATTATACGCATGTTGCGCCTGTATGAGTGTGCTTTCGAGAGCGAGAGAGCGACACAAACGCTGAGGCGAGAGCGAGACACAGAATTGGAGCTTTCCTCTCGCAGCCAGCTTTTGACACACTGAGCTGGTGCGCTTGTATACGTGTTAACAGTTATTTTTACACATAAATAGCGTTTGATGTAAACGAACAAAAGTTTGTATATACAACAAATTCGAGAAGCTTTGTAACAATAAACAAATAAGCCTTTTTCGATTAATTATTTAAGAGCAATTCAGCGTGAAAGCTTTTAAAAGTCGATTATTCAAATCCACTCAAATTTTACTCAATTTTTTTAGCAATCTCAATACAAATATTTTATTTTTTAAAACGTTATAATATTCTGTACTTTTTTATAGTGAAAATTGATTTCTATTCTATTTTTGTATCAAAACAGAAACTACTCAATTTTTGAACAACAAACCAATTTGATAGTAAAAGCTTTTATTTAATGTTGTTTTTCCATTACAATAAATTGAAATATGTGTCAATAAAAAGCTTCTGCGTCAATTTGATTAAACAGACACACATTGTTCAAGGCCCCCATGTTATTATACAAAGTCAAATAATATGCTAAGAGGTGGAGGGGATTTACAACCAGAGAGGAGAAGCCTCGCCGCCAAATCATCAAATTAGGCCTCAACACATAAAGCTCAAACTACACAAGTAAGAGACGAAAAAAAAGGGAAATTGAATTCACCAGTAAAGCTCGAACACACAGAAAAGTTACGGCACTATCTATTTCGTTGAACACACATGCACACACGCGAATGTGTACGCGCAAAGTGAATTCAGTAAAAGCTCAAGCCAGCAAGTCGGTTGCTATGGTAACGGCTCGCATATCCACACACATCTGCATGAGCTACAATTCATGTGCAAGTTCGCCGCCGCGTCCAAGCCGACTTGTCGTGTAATTGTGTATTTGAACGCTTTTTCGGCTGCGTTTCCGTATGCGTCTGAAACTCAATTGTCTCCCTCTCCCTCTCTGGACATTGTTCTCTCTTTTTTTTTGTTGTTAAAATTTAAAAAAAAAACCTTTGCAAATATAACAGCTCTTCATAAAAGCTTATAAATTGTTTAAAATAGACGTCACACCAATAATTGACGGCAATTCTAGACGTTTGGGAGTTTTAATATATTCATGAAATGTCTAAGAAAGTATTTTGAAAAATATGTTGAAAGAGAAAACGCATAAAATAATTAAATAACAGGCGAGGGAAATTGAATACATTAATATGCCGGTTTGTAAGTTTCAGTAGAAAAGTGACTTCAAAATTTGTGTCTCAAAACTATTAAAGTTGTGATTTTAAGAAAATTAGTAATTTTAAGTCTAACGAATATTTATTTGCAATATGAAAAAATCCCATGGGAAATTTTTACACAAAAAATCCCATATGGGGTTTCCATCAGCCATGAGAAGGTGTTAATTGCAAATGCATTCGTTTTTCTCTAATTGTATTTCCATGAGGTCTAACTTCACTGTAAACTTAAGACATCTCCACGAGACGACTAAAAAGAAATAAACAGATTAATTAACGTATTGAAACTGATTTGAAATTGAGTGGCTGTTGTCATCGCTGCGGGGCAACATGTCCGTTTCGTCGAGCGGCATTTATATGTGCATATATTCATTCTACAAACAAACAAAAACTTAACAAGTACGAGTAAAAATACACCGCCAGCGTGTATTAATAGTGGAGACATGTGTAACTGATACCGCAACGAAGAAGCGAACGCAGCGGCAACGACAAGAAAAAAGAAAAGAAAGAAGAACAAGAAGAAGAAGAAAAGAAGCAAAACGCGAAGAAAGCGTCGTCGTCGTCGCATTCACCCGGTTTTTATCACTCATTTCGTGGCAAAGTACAACTGCGTTGTGAGTTATGCGTCGAATATGAATAACCACATACTTAGGAGAGGCTCTCCCACGCCGCGCCGCGACGCATCTTCTCACAGGCGTCGACATCATTAAAATCAGTCCAACAAAACATGTCCACCAAACCATAAGTGAAACATCGTTGCATTCGAGAAGGCCGTCAAACTAATTAAAATTGCCCGAATTTCTGTTGTTTTTCGTTCATTTCTTAAAGCTCATAACTGCTTACAGCGACGTCGTTAAGACAAGATAAACGGCTCCAACGAACAGAATGTGCGAATCGATATTTTCGACAAAAACATAAGTCAAATAGCCCAAAAACGAACGAACAGAATCGATTAAAAGCCGCAGTTCAGTTCATGTTTTTCTTTTTCTTTTCTTGTTGGCATATCTTTAAATACATATAAGAAAGCGTCAAAGGCAGTAAAGAAGCACAAGCCTAATAAAATGTAAACGGGAGCATGTTCGACTACACGACGCATCCATAAAGGCACTCGTAATACATCTTTAATGTGTGAAAGCGTTCGAATATGCTTCAATTAAATTATCACGACCATCATATATGGTACATGTTGCACACATGTGCGCGTCGTTTTACAGCCGACTGCCGACTGCTGACTGACCTTCGCTTCGACAGTCGTGATGGATATTGCAATTGTGCACAACAATATGCATGTGTAATTGCTGTTTTATGATGTAATTATAATTTACGAGCTGCTACCAACTTCCAACGAAGACTTGACGTGCTGGGCGGTGGGCCCACGGAGATGCAGTCACATGCGCACGCGGCATGTGAATATGTGCCGCGCGCACCTCGTGATGGCACGCAGCGACAGTTTTTACGGGCTTTGCACGCACTGGCGGCACGTCTTTTCGCGCAAATTGTAGGCGGATGCTGGACATGTGGACTTTGAGCAACGAGGAAATGCTCAATGTTTATGTTGGGAAAAGCATCTGCAGTTGGCGGGCTTCAAACGCTGCCTGGTGCAAATTTCGAAATTATCTTGTTTAAATGTTTTATTGACGGAAATGGGCAAAAAATAAATGCTGAAAATACAGATTTTGACAAAAGCAAAAGGGAAAATGTCCTGGAAAAACGTGAGAATTGAAAAATGAAAATATTGTTTCGGTTAAACAATAAACAAACACGCGGCAGGCAGAGTCGGCACGAAATTTCCTTCATAAACAATTTCTAGTTGTGTCCATGAGCGAAAATTAACATTTTTGATGCAAAACTACAGTTTTGACCTTGAAGGAATGTTTGTATGACCTTGAAATGTTTAGTAAAGTGGTTGGTGTCTGGCTTGTAAAGGAATAATTTGCTGAGACACATTTTTGAAAGACGCGTAACATAAAATCGTTTAACATATGGAAAAACTAACTAAAAACATAAAAGCTGTTTTCGAGAAAATTCGAATACAGCAATAACTTGACCTTGGAAAACACAAATCATTTAATTTTTCGATAATTTGACGAACAGACAAAAAATGCACCTGAACCTCATTGTTATCGAAAAATCATAAAAAAAAAACATAAAAATAGAACCAAATTTTCCAAAAAGGGACACTCAAATAGACAGGAAAAGTTTAAAAAAAAAAGAATCCATAAAATCTAAAATCAATATTGCTGCTGCAGCCATTTTCCATCTCGACAACTGCAGACGATCATAGACATATCAAATTGAATAATAGCATAACAAGTGCATACCAATTACGTCCCCCGCTTCCACTCTGACAGCAAAAGAAAATTCGATTGACAAATACATTTTCTCACCCGTTGCGGCCCACACGACAGCAAACAACACACGCATACAGATTTTCCGGGAAGCTGGCGTTTTATTGAGAAAATGTCAAAGGTTAGGCAGCCGCGAGAGCAGCGCCGAAAGGGTGGAAAGCGATTTTAATTGCGCGTGTCATTAACTAATGAAATTGTGTACGAACGTCCGTTTTCAATGCAACTTTTCCAATGCATTGCACGAGGAAAAACAGCGAGCCAGTAAAATCAATGGAGTAAAAGCCTGCACTTTGCATGTGCACAGAGTTTATAAAATTTCTGGTCAAAGGAATTCACTTCGCGTTTTTTGTTTGGACGACGGAAAAGTAAAAAAGGTTTACTAGGAATTAATGGCAGAATCAAAATGCATGTTGAACATAACTTTTTAATGTAATTAAAGGAGCTGTAATAAGCAATAATGAGAGTTTACATTTTCTATTGAGTGGCAGGACGTGCTGGGGGGTGGGAACTGACAAAATACGCGGATAAAATGGCAAAGTGTACGCTTTTACCTTTGCATTAAGCTTTTACAAGATTAATTGAATTAATTCAAATGGAAGTTTCAGAGTGCATGGATTATTGGAGTTTTTAAAAGTGTTTATCTGAATGAAAATGGAAGCATTTACGTAACGGTAGGCTTTTCTCTTACAGCAGTTCTAGCAAATATTGTGAATGAGTTTTCCTTCATTACGAATTCTGCATGGATTTTAGTCAAACAATTGATAAATGGACGATTGGGGGGATGGGCGAAAATTTATACAATTTGTTTGTGGATGAAGTAATGTTCTCCTTTGCCAAAGGACGAATTTATCGTTGTGGACATTTCGTCATTATGAATTTTGGGTGAACAATCAATAAACTTTAAAAAGATCCTGGCTGATGATTAAAAGAATATTTTTTTCTATTAAGTAATGTTTTGCCGAAGGATTTTAAATTGTTTTTCTAAATATTTTGAAGCAATTTTAGAGGGTAATCATGTATTTAAGATGAAATTCTTATGAAAGAAAAAAACTAAGAAATTGTATGAAACTTACATGTCAGTAACAAAATTGTTGAAACAATTATCAGCCGTTTTTCGTCCTCCTGAAAATAAAAATGAAAAATCCGTTGAAAATACTTGATTGTCTATCATAAAATTGCATAATTGATTGCATTTATTGAGATTAACGTCACAGTAACCTCAATTTTCGTTAAGTTTAAGAATATATCATTGCTTCAATCTAATTTCCATTTGACACAAATTGCGCGTTCGCGGCGTGGCGCGGCCACACATTCAAATTTCAAATTCTTACAATCGAAAGATATGCACACCAAGAATATGGTCGCCGATCGCTCGTTAAGTAAGTAACACCGAACATCGAACTGCCACGTACTTAATTGTTGTACATATGTGCACATGCGTTTCGCGTATCACGATTTAGAAAACACTTTCACATGTAATAGACATTTTT